>JAXCGZ010003871.1:57500-65000 GCA_037179515.1 Halocaridina rubra
AAGGGGTGTATCAATTTCGCTGTTACGATTGAGGTCAAATAGGTTGTTCTCTATCTCAATGAATCTATAACATTAGAAGGCAGTTCGCGCTCCGTCACGGACTGTGGTTAGCAAGGGCATACACTCAGGGTAACGATTGCATCTGCCAAAACAAGTCCTTCGCAAGAAGGCAACCGTCCCAGCCCTTAGTAGAAAAGGGAGTTCGTGACGTAAAACCGAATCATCATCATCATCATCATATATGTAGTCTAGGAATCTATGCACGATTTGTACATATATTGGCACTGTATCAGTGCCAATATGGTGTTCAAAAGTGCTTGTCGTTTGAAGTGAAAAATAGTGTGATCAGACTTTACCGAAAAAGAATGATAATGTCAATTTATCTAATGGATAATGGATCCCTGATTTAACTGATAAGACACTTCTTGCAAAATGGTAGCGTCCGCGACTCTGAGGCGGCAGGTCGAGGGTTCGCGTCCCGTCACGGACTGAGGTTAGTAAGGGCATACACTCAGGGTAATGATTACATCTGCCAAAACAAGTCTTTCGCAAGAAGGCAACCGTCCTAGGCCTTACTAGAAAAGGGAGTTCGTGACGTAAAACCTAACCCACACTTCTCAAACACGGCTTCAACAGAAATCATTTCCCCAGGATAAACCCCCAAACATGCTTTAATTATATTTTGTATATATTTTTATATTATCTATATTATTACTATTATTATTAGTATTCTTATGATTATTTTTATGAGTTATATAATAATAATAATAATAATAATAATAATAATAATAATAATAATAATAATAATATTATTAACAATTATTATTATTATTATTATTATTATTATTATTATTATTATTATTATTATTATTATTATTATTTCATTTACTCAATTTTTCAATTTTATCTTTACTTTCACATTCATTAGTATTATTTCTCTTCTCATTTCCGTTTTTTATCATTAATATTTATTTATTTATTTTTTATATATTATTTATATTTTTTCACGTTGTTGCTTTTTGTATTTTTATATCTATTTTTTTATTATTATTCTAATTTATTAATATATTTGTTATTTATAATATTTTGGTTCAATTTAGCTGTAATTTTCACATAAGTACTTAGGGGATTATCTACTAAACGGATCAAGGTAGTCGCCGTGGCTCAACCGGTAGCGTCCGCGACTCTGAGGCGTCAGGTCGAGGGTTCGCGCCCCGTCACGGTCTGAGGTTAGCAAGGGCATGCACTCAGGGTAAGGATTACATCTGCCAAAACAAGTCCTTCGCAAGAAGGCAACCGTCCTAGCCCTTGGTTGAAAAGGGAGTCCGTGACGTAAAACCGGAACATCTACTAAACGGATCAAAAATCTATCCAAGAGATTAGCATATTCCACTGAAAATCACTAATCAGTTTATCTATTGATAAAGATATCTAGATTTTAATCCCCCCCCCCGGGCTGCTGTACCCATTGCTTTACATCAATACGGCTGTCAATGCATTAATGCGTACTCACTTGTGCTCGAGAAGTGGTCCAGTTAGGATCCGAAATATAACGAAAGTTGTCATATATTCTTTCATTTATGGGATTCCTTACTATGTGATGCTGTAAATTAACACTTGGTGTTTACTTATATGGATTCGGTTTTACGTCACGAACTCCCTTTTCTACTAAGGGGTAGGACGGTTGCTTTCTTGCGAAGGACTGGTTTTGACAGATGTATTATATATATAGTTTATTTTCAATATTTCTATGATTTGACATAAAATTATTTAGATTTAAACATCTATTAAATTATGTTACTTTGTTAAAATTGAATTGATTTAGATTGCGGTCCTAGCCCTTGGTTGATAAGGGAGTCTGTGACGTAAAACCGGAACCGCGGTATGACTTATTAAGTAATATTTTTCTTTGCAGTATTGTATTTCTTCTCCATTATTTATTTATTTATTTATTATTATTATTATTATTATTATTATTATTATTGTTGTTGTTGTTATTGTTCTTGTTATTGTTATTGTTATTGCTGTTGTTGTTGTTCTTGTTATTGTTATTGCTGTTGTTGTTTTTGTTATTATTATTATTATTATTATTATTATTATTATTATTATTATTATTATTATTATTATTATTATTTTCATTATTATTATTATTATATTATTATTATTATTATTATTATTATTATTATTATTATTATTATTATTATTATTGTTGTTGTTGTTGTTGTTCATGTTATTGCTGTTGTTGTTTTTGTTATTATTATTATTGTTATTATTAGTGGTGGTAGTAGTAGTAGCAGTATAACATACACTCGTCTGATCTGTGTGTTCATGTTGTTGTCTTATCGGGGTATCCTCATTTTGTCAAAATTTGTTATACGTCTAAGGCCATGGGAATATATTCCACGATCAACGATTTGTCGTTTCATTAGTGTACCAACTCAGTTCATGATAACTTCTGCTAATTCTGCACTGTAGAGGTCGCGATGAGAATTTTTTTTTTATATATATATGTAATTATCACTCCAATTTGGGAATAGACACAGACGGATTGAGACTGAGGAATAATGTTTGGATGCCTTTCCTAGAGCCCCACCGTGGGTTCGAACCAGGGTCTGTCACTCTCGAGTTGAGCATTCTGGCATGACGATACAAACCTTCGATAAAACGGCATACACGGACAGTGTAACAGCACCTACGGGTGGCCTGCTGACGCATATATAATAAATACTACTGAGGAATGGCACGAGACCCTATAGCAATTCCTCCTGAGTTAATTATTTCTGCGAGAGTTATGGGTAAAGGTACATTATGCTCGGTGCGATTATCGCTCAACGATGATCGTTCATGGCTGAACGATGATCGTGAAACGATTGTCTAGAGCACTCATTCTTTGTTTTTGAATGGGGCTGTTTTGCTTCGAGCGACTGCCGCGACAGTCGCTTGAAGCAAAACAGCCCCATTCAAAAACAAAGAATTAGCGCTCTAGACAATCGTTTGACAATCATCGTTGAGCCATGAACAATCATCGTTGAGCGATAATCGCACCGAGCATAATGTACCTTAAACATTCGCTTTGTTTAATATTCAAGTGTATGTTCGTTAAAACCACGAGTTCTTCAGTTCGGCCTAAGTTTATCTAATATATTGTTACTGCGATAGGGATGACTTGACCTATTTTCACAATTAGGTCATGCTAAGTTACTGGCCCGAATTAAATGGTCATGCTGAATTGGATTTAATTTTGCAGTGCTGGGACTAGCCTATGTGAGACGGTCCTCTGAATTTTAGGCAGAGGAACTTGAGAATAATCAATACATGGACAGCAACAGAGAGCTAGCTATGTTGTCTACATATTTTCTCTATTTGTCTGATTACTTTTCTACCGCAACACCATCCATATACCAAAACCATATTCCCCTTATAAGGGGGGTGGCTGAGTCAAAGTAAATACTTTGACTTTTTGTGGGAAGTAAATACAGAGAAGGGGATTCCCACTCCCCTCGCTCCGCCCCATGTAGTCGACTTTTACGACACGCAGGGAACACGGAGGAAGTATTCTTACTGCGACACAATTATTTATTTACATGAAGGCCATTGGCGGAAATTTGCTGTGTCATGTATCGCTATTAATCCCCATTCGAATGGGGGTGAACACATATAAGTTGGAGCTGGGGAATTACAACTGGATGCCCTTCATAAAGCCCTGAGGTGTATTAGACCTAGAGTTTGTCCCTTTGCGAGAAGAGAGCTATAACCATTAGTCTATTGCGGTCCTTAAGGCCATTCACGGAAGTAAACTTTTAATTTTTTTTTTTTAATGATGGCTCACGGTAGCTGTTGAAAGATTTCACATAATCGTTTCTTATTCATTATTCAAGTAAATTTGCAGGTTATCTTCGATTTCATTATAGGTAAAAACACTCGTGTGGCCTTTTTTTTTTGGGGGGGGGTATTTTTTTCATATCTTTGTTTTGAATGGATATCATTGGCTTCCGCTGACCTACTTTTCTAAGATTTGTTTAAAACCGAATTTCGAATTCGATGCGTGCAATAGAAAACTAGACCATTCTAGTTAAAAAATCATTATCTATTTCAGCTCTACTTTCAGAACCACCTTTTTTATTATTCGCTGTAAAGCACGCAACGCAACAGGTTATTAACAAACAAACATACGTCTATCTAGTTACAATGAAAAATCTTTTATACTCGAAAAAATGTTTGAAATGTTGAAAAAGCAATGCCTATATATGAATGCTAGTTCAATGCTATTTCATCTATACTGCTTGCAATACCTTGATCTACATATTACTGTTCCTTTGACCTTAGTAACATCATCTTTACTGCAACGTTACAGTAGTCGAGCTATTTTTACGAGGTTCTTCACATTCCCCCCAAAGGATTGTCAGAATCACGTCTCTGGGGAAGAAAGAAAGCTATAAAAGTGTGGTCCTTGGATTCACGTGATGCCGCACTGTCTGAGGCTAGTCCAATGGCCATACAGATATTACTGTCAAGGATACTGTGATTTTATAGTAACGAATGTATAAGCGTGTATGCGTTTCTTCTTATTACTAAAAATATTTCTTTCTTAATCTAAATCAAACCTTTATTTCACGTATGCTTTTTAAAATCTTATGAAATTACATTACTTCTGTTGAGACTGAAGTCAGTCCAATGGCCATACAGATTTTGCTGTCAAAGATACTGTGATTTTATAGTAACGAATGTATAAGTGTGTATGCATTTCTTCTTATTCTTATAAATATTTCTTTCTTAATTTAAATCAAACCTTTATTTCACGTATGCATTTTAAAATCTTATGAAATTGTATCACTTCAGTTGGGACTGAAGTCAGTCCAATGGCCATACAGATTTTACTGTCAAAGGTACAGATACTTTATAGGAACGAATGTATAATAATGTATGCAGTTCTTCTTATTCTTATAATTGTTTTTTTCTTCATTTAAATGAAACCTTCAATTGGCGTATACCGTTTAAAATCTTATGAAATCAGATTATTTCAGTTGGGACTGAAGTCAGTCCAATGGCCATACAGATTTTACTGTTAGAGATACAGAGATTTTATGGTAACGAATGTATAATCGTGTATGCAGTTCTTATTATTCTTATAATTATTTTTTCTTCATTTAAATCATACCTTTATTTCGCATATATCGTATTCAATCTTATAAAATCACATCACATAAGCTGCTAGAAATCTTATCTGTTTTTTATCGTAGTTTTTTACATTATCCACTAGCCTCATCCAGCTGATTTGATTAAGATTATAAATTATGCTTCTAAATATAATAATTATCAAAAGAGAATCATCAAAGGTTAATGATTTATCAATTATTGTCCCCAACGCTCAACGTCCCCAACGCCTTGTTGGAAAAAAAAAAAGTTTTATCCTACTGATATTTTACATGTTTGAATGTCAATAATATTCCACTGGCAATTGAGATGTATCTTATATATTCTTCCATTTTGGAAGATAATGATTTTTTAAGTCACTAATGAAAGGAAACAAATATAACTAAAGGTTAAAGGTCACTATTGAAAGGCAGAGGCAAGAAAAAGTGATATCACTAGATCCCAACTACATACCTACCATATAACCATAGCCTAAGCCCCCCTCTCCAATCGCGTGGACCTAGTACAATAATGATGATGATGATGATAATAGATCATCTATCTATTCTATCTACCTTGGCTGTTTCCCCCTTTAATTGGGGGGTAGCCGACATCAAGAAAGGAAAAGAAATAGGGGGATTACTTTGCTCTATGGGCAATGACGAGGGAGCTAGCGACCGTTCAGATGGCACTGCTGGAGTGCCACAGCCCATCCTCCCGGCTCTTCCACAACCTGTGTCGCTTCACAACTGCCAACTCCTCCTACTGCCCCTACCACAGGGCTACCTCTGTAAGATGCAGCCCCGTGGTAACAGCAGATGCCCATCAGAGCTGTGTTACAATCGCTCGCCACTCATTCCTATTCCTAGCACGCTCACTTGCTTCCCTCACATCCATCCTCCTATCATTCAGGGCTCTCCTTACTCCATCCATCCATCCAAACCTAGACCTCCCTCTTGCTTTTCTCCCAGCAACTCTCGCATTCATCACCTTTTTTCAGCAGCCTTTCATCATCCATCCTTTCCACATGGCCAAACCATCTCAGAACATTCATATCTACTCTGGCTGCAATTTCTCTCCTCACACCCGTTCTTGCTCTCACCACTTCATTCCTAAACCTATCCAATCGAGATAAACCAATCATACTCCTCAGGGATTTCATCTCAAACACATTTAGTTTCCGTCTCTCACTTACTTTCATACCCCATAACTCTGATCCATACATCACAGTTGGCACAACCACTTTCTCATACAAAACTTTCTTAACATTCATTTCCAACCCTCTATTCTTCATCACTCCTTTCAATGCACCCAACACTTTACATCCTTCATTCACTCTGTGAAGATTTCTTTAGTGCTATAGTAGTCTCGTAGTCCCGTTGTAGCAAAGATGCATAGGCAACTAAGCGATAAATAAAAAGTCCACAAGCAATTCTTTTCTACAGATATAAAGTATTTATTAGCGAATGTATCCCTAGTCATACAATTATCCTATTTAAGACTTTTTTTTGTCAAGTAAAACTTATTTGTTATATGAAAATTCTTAAACATAAGACTAAAAATCAACTTTGATATAATCATCGATAACATCGCAGCGATAACAATAAAAAAAGCCAAACAAGTTTTTTTTATAAAAAAATGAAATATTTTTTTTACTTAATTCGGCAAAGAAACTACAATGTTGCAGTTTGATGAAGCAATCAACATGTATTTTTTATTAAATATTAGCTTAAGAAAGCATAAACATATATGCATTTGACGTGGAACCGCGAGATGACAGTGGTTAGATCACTCGGCTCGGGAGGTGGCAAACCCGCGATCGAACCCACAATGAGGCGTTAGGGAAATGCACCTAACCTTAGTTTTCCAACTTCCTGTGTCCACCCCCTTACTGGAGCTTAACAGCGACGCCTAAAAAGACAAACCTCTAGTAACAAGGTCATAGTTAAAGAGTTTTCAGCGACCTGCATGTTGGTCCAGATTAAACATGCAAAGTACACGTCATGTGACCACTAATCGAAAGCATCCATAATTAATATCGTTTTGCTGAAACTTTGCTTTCGCCTGACCCTTTCCAGACTATTTTTCTGCGGTTCCAGTAGCTTTTTTCTTTTTCTTTTTATGATTGTGACACCAGGACGGGCCAAAAAATAAAATAAAATAAAACAGCCCCCACCGAGCCTGGGCACAAAGAATACATTAAGTAAAAAGTAACAGAGATGGAAAATGTAATGACTTGTCAGATATGAAGGGATAATAAGAGGTGTGTAATGAATATCCAAGAATATTCAGTGTTGCTGTAGGCATAACAAGTAACCGTAACTGAAGGAAGACTTAACATCGAACTGTCCTGGACAGTCCTATTCA
>JAXCGZ010003871.1:67500-150175 GCA_037179515.1 Halocaridina rubra
GTTCACTAAGGGCTTTTTTTTTTTTCTGGTAAGATATCAGCGGACAAGTACTGAATTATTATTGGTATTTACATGAGCGAGCGGTGTCGCATTGCAGTATTTACATGAAGTCAATACCAGGAAAGATAGAGCATTTAAATACCTCATCCGTCTCATTTGATCTATGCGAATGTGTTTAGTTCAAGAAGATAGGTCGATTTTCCTCCGATATACCAATATTGCTGTTTTAAAGTTCATATTTGATACCTGAGGTTTGATAAAACTCTATTTGACACCATTCCGTATAGCCTATTTTGATACCTGAGGTTTGATAAAACTCTATTTGACGCCATTCCGTATAGCCTATTTTATATTCGTTGCCATTAGTTACTCGCTAACTTAAAACTTAAATAAATTGGTAAGTGATATCTAAACACATGTTGTTCCTATTTGATATGGGAAAACACGTGTGTAATTCAATTAATCAGCTAACTCCGTTCTAGCAAGCTTAGGCTAGCTATTGATCTGGGCTTAATATGAGCGTGTAAGCCCATGGCGTGATAGGTTATGACGACTTGACCGACCTTCGGCATATTCAACTGTTATTAGTGTTCTAGAGAATTAGAATCCAACGTTTATTTTCCTTCTTAAATATTCAAGAGTGAATGAATCGAAACTTTTTTTTTTTTTCAATGACACTGGAAAGGAGTTTTTCAGTGTTTTAAACTCATTGACAATTACTTGTTTTATTTGTTTATTTATTTATTTATTTATAACTTAATCAATTAATTGATTTAATTATTTATATATCTGTTTAATATGTACAAGCTAGGTTGGCCACTAATAAATATACATCAATAGGGAATTATTACTCACTGTTAAAAGGGGATATATATTGAATTATATCTATCTTAGGAAGTGTCTGATCGTGTGTGTGTGTGTGTGTGTGTGTGTGTGTGTGTGTGTGTGAGTGTATTTTACAACTAAAGACAGTTATTCATCCTTTAAACAACGAACCATAAAGTAAAGCCTCTTCCATAGTTAAAGTATTTCATATGAAAAACCAATCCTACGATATCCTTTGGATTTGTCAACGTGGTTCTGTTAGAAATTCTATTTATGATATTATGAATTCTTACACGCACATACAGTTTTTGAAAATATATATACGTAATTCAGACTTTGAAACACAAACAGATAATTATTTGGCAAGTAATTATGATTGTAAGTGATTAGAAATATAGGTGGGGGGGATGAAGGGAGGTTGACCCATCTACTTATTCTTGACATCAAGAGTTTCATTATAGGAGACAGTGTTATATGGCTCTACACTCTTGCTCCGTTATCTATAACATGTCGTAATTAGGTGATATGAAAAACAAAGATCAAAAGATAACAATCTCTCTCTCTCTCTCTCTCTCTCTCTCTCTCTCTCTCTCTCTCTCTCTCTCTCTCTCTCTCTCTCTCTCTCTGAGAATAACCAATGTAATTATTGGAAATAAAGTAATTTAATTTAATTTAATTTACTCTCTCTCTTCTTCATATACGAAATGTATATGAATAATGAAGTCTTCCTACGTCATAAGAAAACAATGCAATACTATTCTAATAAAAGTTTTAGTACTTAGCATTAGACAAAAGTAAGTCTTTGCACCAAAGCGATAAGTTTGTTGGCCTTCACCTGGTAAGTCCTTAAGCACACACACACACACACACACACACACACACACACACACACACACACACACACACAAGCTTGACTACTCGGTGGCTGGAGTACAACTTCAGGAGACAGAAAATGAGAGAGATCTAGGAGTAAACATATTGGCAGATTTGTCTCCAGAAATACATATAAATGGCGTAGTAAGGGCAGCATATGCATTCTTATCAAATGTAAGGGTAGCCTTCAGGCACATGGACAAGGAAATGTTCAGAAATATTTATGTAACCTATGTGAGGCCAAAACTCGAATATGCAGCCCCCTTTTGGAATCCTCACTTGAAAAAGCACATAGCTAAGCTTGAAAAAGTTCAAAGACATGCCACGAAACTGGTGCCAGAAATACGCAATCTCGGTTATGATGAGAGGCTGAGGGAATTAGACTTGCCATCACTCGAAGCTAGAAGAGTAAGGGGGGATATGGTGACAGTCTTTAAATTCCTTCATGGTTATGATAGAGTGGATAGGGATCGATATTTCGATATGGCTGGCTCTAGAACTAGAGGTCATAGTTTGAAGCTTCGGAAGAAAACTTGTTTGCAGGATGTAAGGAAATACTTTTTCAGTGTAAGAGTAGTTGATAATTGGAATTCGCTAAGCGAGGAGGTAGTTAATGCTACCTCAATCCATAGTTTTAAGGACAGGTATGATAAGTATCACTAAGTCTAAAAATGGAACCGATCAGGAGACGGGAAGATACGAGCTTTGGGCTCTTTCCCGTAAACACAATTAGGTAATCACAATTAGGTAATCACACACACACACACACACACACACACACACTTTCCCGTAAACACAAATGGAACCGATCAGGAGACGGGAAGATACGAGCTTTGGGCTCTTTCCCGTAAACACAATTAGGTAATCACAATTAGGTAATCACACACATCTTTGTTCCTGCCATTTATGGAGTTATAAGATAATAAGGAAGAAGAGGTCGACAAAAAGAGATAGGGCCACCTTTGCTTGGTAAAGTGAGGGTTCAGACTGAAGATATCAGTACTAGTTTAGGACATAATTTCAGTGAGTTCATTTTGGCCCATAAGTATTTAGGTTCAGATGGCTTATAACAGCTTTAGTATACTCCAATAAGCGACCGAGGAATCAATAAAGCCTTGGGGAGTATAAGAAAAATGAGTACTCTAAATGTGATGTATACCGTTATAAATATTATAATTGAGAGAAACTACTGGATATCAATAAAGAGGTTTTAATCATGCATAAACAGACAGAAACAGCCTTGATCCTCTCGGTAAAGACGAATATTTTTGGTATAAGAATCTTAGATTGTTTTCAAGGAATTTCTTATACCAAAATGAACTGGGACTAATAAGTGTTTGAGGAGCAAAAGAACTGTAACCAAAGTACGTATGTATAAGAAGATAGAATAAAAGATGGAAACGATATTAAGAGAGAAACTAAGGAAAATCACAGACTCCTCCACATTATTTTTTTTCTCAGAGAAAAATCAAAGAAGAAAGAACAAGTTACAATGTTGAAAACAAGAGAAAGTAGTATAAATAAGACAGATCCGTGTCCAGTATCTAGGTGTCAATGTATTGGCAGATTTATCTCCAAAATAAATACAGATGCAAGGCAGAGGCTGTATATGGATTTTTTACTAAGCAAAAGGGTAACTTATGGGCATATGGACAATGAAATTTACATGGCTCACATGTGACCTAAACTTGAACTTGCAGCACCATTCTGAAATCAGCACTTTGAAAAGATAGCAAATTATAGAACATTTCACAGACATACTGTAAAACTGGTCCAGAATATACTAGATCTCAGTCATGAAGAAAAGTTAAAGGAGTCATATTTACCACCACTAGAAGCCAGAATGATAAGGGGACATATAATAATAGTGCTTAAATTCCTCCAAGGTGTTGACAGAGATGATAGAGAATGATACTGTAATTAAGAGAGACTAAAATATAGGTCGCAGATTGATACTGCTCTGGAAAACTTCGTATATATATATATATATATATATATATATATATATATATATATATATATATATATATATATATATATATATATATATATATATATATATATATATATATATATATATATATGTATGTATGTATGTATGTATGGATACATGGATGCATGGATGTATGTATGTGATTACCTAATTGTGATTACCTAATTATGTTTACGGGAAAGAGCCCAAAGCTCGTATCTTCCCGTCTCCTGATCGGTTCCATTTTAGATTTAGTGATACTTATCATACCTGTCCTTAAAACTATGGATTGAGATAGCATTAACTACCTCCTCGCTTAGCCAATTCCAATTATCAACTACTCTTACACTGAAAAAGTATTTCCTTACATCCTGCAAAGAAGTTTTCTTACGAAGCTTCAAACTATGACCTCTAGTTCTAGAGCCAGCCATATCAAAATATCGAGCCCTATCCACTCTATCATAACCATGAAGGAATTTAAAGACTGTCACCATATCCCCCCTCACTCTTCTAGCTTCGAGTGATGGTAAGTCTAATTCCCTCAGCCTCTCATCATAACTGAGATTGCGTATTTCTGGCAACAGTTTCGTGGCATGTCTTTGAACTTTTTCAAGCTTAGCTATGTGCTTTTTCAAGTGCGGATTCCAAAAGGGGGCTGCATATTCGAGTTTTGGCCTCACATAGGTTACATAAATATTTCTGAACATTTCCTTGTCCATGTGCCTGAAGGCTACCCTTACATTTGATAAGAATGCATATGCTGCCCTTACTATGCCATTTATATGTATTTCTGGAGACAAATCTGCCAGTATGTTTACTCCTAGATCTCTCTCATTTTCTGTCTCTTGAAGTTGTACTCCAGCCACCGAGCAGTCAAGCTTGGGCCTTCTTGCACTTGTACCCATTCTCATTACCTTACATTTTGAAGTATTGAATTTCATTAGCCACTTTTCTGACCACTCATGCAGATTATTTAGATCCTCCTGAATTTCTCTACCATTGTTCTCGTTTTTTACTTTCTTCACAATCTTTGCATCATCTGCAAACATATTCATGAATGAATTTACAGACTCTGGTAGGTCATTTACATATACAAGGAACAAAAGTGGCCCTAAAACTGAACCCTGTGGAACTCCACTACTAACTCTTCTCCATTCAGACACTGAGTGTCTTACTCTAACCCTCTGTTCCCTTCCTTCTAAGTAAGTTTTTATCCATTCCAAAACATTTCCACCTATTCTAGCCATTGATTGCAGCTTGCTAATAAGTCTCCCATGTGGAACAGTGTCAAACGCTTTCTGGAAGTCTAGGAATATGCAATCTGCCCAGCCCGCTCTTTCCTGTAAGATTTGGCTTACCTCATCATAAAATTCTAATAAGTTTGTTACTGTTGATCTACCTTCTCTGAAGCCATGTTGCCTCACTGACAAAATGTTGAAGGATTCCAAGTGAAGAGAGATATGTTTCCTTAGTAGTTTCTCCATAACTTTGCAAACTATGCTGGTCAAGGAAACTGGTCTATAGTTCAGAGCCGTATCCCTCCTTCCCTTTTTGAAGATAGGTATCACATTTGCTTGTTTACAGCATCTTGGAATCTCCCCCGACTCCAGTGACTCCTTAAATATGATACTTAGTGCCACTGATATTGTGTTTGCACATTTTTTAAGCACATGAGGGGATATGTCATCAGGACCTGTAGCTTTATGAACATCTAAATCCATCAGCGATTTGCATACCTCTGTGGCTGTAAGGTTGATGTCCTCTAATACCGGCCCTTGAGCTTCTATCACTGCAATCTGAGGGGGTGGGGTATTTTCTACTGTAAATACTGACTGAAACTCCTTGTTCAATTCTTTGCAGATCTCTTCATCCGTCTCAGTGATGCTTCCATCCGCTCTCTTTAGCCTTAAAACCTGTTCTTTTACCTTCAGTTTTCCTCTGATAAAGCTGTGGAAAAGCTTGGGATTTTCTTTAGCCTTCCTGGTGATGTCCCTCTCATAGTCTCTCTCTGCCTCTCTCCTTTTACTTAGGTAGTCATTTCTTGCTCTTTGGTAGGTTTGCCAGGCATTTATGTTTTTTCTCCTCCTATACCTTTTCCAGCATTTGTCTCTCCACTCCTTAGCTCTTTTACACCCATTATCGAACCATTTCTCTCTGGCATGAATTACACCTACTTTGGTGACAGGTATGCAGCAATCTACTATCTTCCCATATTTCTCACAAAAGATGTCATACATTTCTTGTACAGATTTGTTGTAAAATAAGGTTCTCCAGTCAATAACTGCAAAAAGCTCATTCATTTTGATGTAATCTCCTTTCGGATAGTTCCTCCTCATGTCCTCAGTGCCTCTACTCTCAGGAAGAATATCTTCAATGATATACTCCATCAACAACACACAGTGGTCACTCTTTCCAATTGGTGGTTCATATTCAATATTTTCAATATCCAACGCATTATCTGTGAACACTAGATCAAGTAGTGATGGCTCATCCCCACCCCTGGCCCTTGTTGGTTCCATTACATGTTGGTGTAGGAAATTCCCTTGTACGCAATCTAGGAATCTTGCCCCGAATGAGTCCTCACCACTGTGTGGGTCAAGATTTATCCACTCTATCTCTTTATGATTAAAGTCTCCCATAATCAAAATCCTACATTTTTTTCCCCGTGCCATGTTAACAACTGAGTTTATGACTTCAATAGTACTTATATGACTTTCCTCATAAACTTCAAGCCTATTTTGGTTCCTTGGTGGGTTGTATACAACATATGTATATATGTATGTATGTATACTGTAGGTTGTCGAGGATTGGTTGATAATTGTATTAGCTAAGATAATAGATTGTGCTGAATGCAATCACAAGTTTAAGGAAAAATATGACTAGTGTCACTCTATAATAAAAAAAATAGACCAGGAGACAGGGAACTTACAAGCATAAGCCTCTTACCCCTGACATACTCAGCTATTTGCCCTCACACCCAAGTAATTCCGCTTTTTTTTTACGAGGCCATAACAAATGAATGTTATTAATAACAGAGTTACAAGACAAGTATACACACACACACACACACACACACACACACACACACACACACACACACACACATATATATATATATATATATATATATATATATATATATATACATATATATATATATATATATATATATATATATATATATATATATATATATATATATATATATATATATATATATATATATATATATATATATACATTCTTTCAGTTATGGTTCTTCTTCTAAGCCTACCGCAACACCGATTATTCGTGGATATTCGTTACATATCTCTTATTATCCCTTCACATCTGACAAGTCACAACACTCTCCATCTCTGTTTCTCTTTATGTTTTATTCGTGCCCAGCCCGATGAGGGCAGATTTATTTATTTTTAATTTTGGTCCGTCCTGGTGTCACAATCATAATATATATATATATATATATATATATATATATATATATATATATATATATATATATATATATATATATATATATATATATATATATATATATATATATATATATATATATATATATATATATATATATATATATATATATATATATATGTATGTATGTATGTATAAAAGTATATATGTCTGTTCTGCTATTACGGCTTCCACATATTTGTATATACCTGAATGCAAATATATATGCCCTTCCTCAAGAAAAATATAAACATTTATAAACCACCCAGTATTATCAGGGTGTCGTTATACTTGAGGTGATAAACCTATATTGCTCTCATTCACATATGTCAATGATGTTGTATAATCTTAAGCAGCTTTCACACCAAAGTGTCACGTCGCACGTGACATGCCACGTGGCACGCTAGATGAACACGAACATCCGGAAATATATGAAACCTTTCACGCAGAAGTGGCGTGACACGTCCCATGTGCCATGAGAGAGAGAGAGAGAGAGAGAGAGAGAGAGAGAGAGAGAGAGAGAGAGAGAGAGAGAGAGAGAGAGAGAGAGAGAGAGAGAGAGAGAGAGAGAGAGAGAGCTTAGATAGGCAATGCTAATACATGATAATACAGGTCATTATTTAAGCTCCTTGTAACCGAATTCAATTATTACAGCAACCTAGAGTAAATTAAATTCACAATATCTTTGTAACGTAAATAAAAATAAAATCTATTTCGATTAAGCAAGGAGCATTATTAATGTTGTTAATCTTTCATATTTCTTTATCTGTGGTTGACATTATTATTATTATTATTATTATTATTATTATTATTATTATTATTATTATTATTATTATTATTATTATTATTATATTATTATTATTATTGTTATAATTATTATTATTATTATTATTATTATTATTATTATTATTATTATTATTATTATTATTATTATTATCATTTATTCTCCTCAGTTGACGATGATGAGAAAACAGGCTCATATTGTTGTGCACATACCCACTGGGGTGCAAATCAGTGGCTTGACTAGATACTTCTTTGTAACTTTGATTTCAGTAAATCAATGAAGCTTTTTTTTTTATGAGTGATACCATGACGGGCAAAGAAAATTATCCTTAAGCTATAAAGAACGTAAACAGAAACAGAGATGGGAGTGTTGTGACATGTCAGATGTGTAGCGTATGCGCCGATATACAGACAAAAATATACCTTGCGTAACACGTCATGAGGGTCCCTCTATCCCCCCTTTTTCTTTGTCATTGTGGGAGAGAACCCCTCCCCCCACTCAGTTTTTGATATAGGGAAGAGGATATCTTTAGCTTTTTGTACGAAATTTTTGTGTTTCATTTAAAATTCGGGATTTCTTTTCCTAGGCTAAATTAATAGCTATATGCTACTGTTGAACCTTCATTGCTACAAGTATTATTCATTTTGTAAATTTTCCTAGTAACGAAGAAAAATTGAAAAAAAAAAATGGATATTAGGTCATCGCTGAAGTGTACTTTGAAATATTGTTATCTTATTATTAATCTGATAAACATTTCCGACTTTTCTTCTGCAATGAGTAGCTAGCGTGTTTTACGGCACGAACTCCCTTTTCTACCAAGGGCTAGGACGGTTGCCTTCATACGAAGGACATGTTTTGGCAGATATAATCGTTACCCTGAGTGCATGCCCTTGTTAACCTCAGACCGTGACGGGGCGCGAACCCTCGACCTGACGCCTCAGAGTCGCGGACGCTGCCGCTTGAGCCACGTTGACTACTACTTTTAAATATTATTATCTTGTTATTAATCTGATAAACACTTCCGACATTTCTTCTGCAATGAGTATTTCTGAATAATATATGTAGGAGATAAGATATTCTATGAGGACCACTGGTAAAAGTAGCCTGTTTTCAAATACACACATGTATGTACGTACGTACGTATGTATGTATGTATGTATGTATGTATGTATGTATGTATGTATGTATGTATGTATGTATGTATGTATGTATGTATGTATGTATGTATGTGTGTGTGTGTGTGTGTATGTATGTATGTATGTATGTATGTATGTATGTATGTATGTATGTATGTATGTATGTATGTATGTATGTATGTATGTATGTATGTATGTATGTATGTATGTATGTATGTATGTAATATTAAAAAATATACCGTGTATAGGACTACTCTATTTGCAACCAATTCGAGAATAAATATTTAACTAAAGTCTTTTATATATTTTCGTATTTATATGTAAAACTTTGCAGCCTTTTCTAAAATATGTCACAGTTAGTCCCCTTTCAAATGGGGATGGACGGGGAAAGCTTGGAGGAGGAGGAGGATTAAGGCTGGATGCCTACCTCTACGCCCCGCAGCGGGATCGAACCCTCGTTTGTCAGGCTCGTCACTCTCCTAATTTTACAGTCTCACTGAATGTTTATATGTTCCTTGTCATTTTGTTAATTTATCAAAATATACCATTGCCTTGTGCGTCGTTACCCACAGTTTCTTAATAGTTAACTATATTTGTTATTAAGAATATATTTTCTATGTCCTACAGAGTTAATGTTACTGATGTGATCGGTTTTACGTCGTGGACTCCCTTTTCAATCAAGGGCTAGGACGGTGTTTTCTTGCCAAGGACTTTTATTTTGGCAAGTGCACCCGTTATCCTGAGTGAATGCCCTTTATAATTTCGGACCTTGGGTTGCCTCGAACCCACGACCCGACGAATCAAAGTCGCGAGAGTTACCACTCGGCCACGGCGGCCAGTGTGATTATTATTGATAATGTTCTTTAATTTTTCTCGCAGCATGCCTGGTGCAGAGGATACGTGCGAGTGCACGCTCAGTCAGGAGTTGCAGCGCTATGCGTTTGAGGAGCTGAACGAGGACCCGAACAGGAGAGAAAAGGATGTTCAAGCTATCAGAGAATGGCTCCTTAAACAACACCATCTCCATGCTCGGACAGGTAAAAAATAGATTAAAAAAAATACGTAATAGGGGACACTTATTTATTCTTGAATTACCACGAGGGAAGAACACATGACTTAATAATAATTGGGATTCCCTGGACCATCAATAATGTGTCTAGTGATTAGTAGTGTGAATGAAATAGTTTCTGTTATGACTGGAAAGAATTTAGTTTCTAGACAGACAAAAATAGTATTAAAGTCCTCATAAAATTGTTTATTTGTTTTATGCATATTCATTCATCACCATATGCTCATTGTTAAACAATGGATAAATAACCTACATTGCTTATAACAGCAAGCACATGATAAACTTGAAATTCATTTCTCTTTTCTTCATTTATTTTCATCTTTTTCCTGAATGGGTCTTTTTCTGACATATTTTCCTTGCAGATAGACGCACCATCTTGAGATATCTGCGAGGATGTAAATTCTCCCTAGAGAAGACTAAAGCCAAACTAGACATGTATTATACATGCAAAGGCGCCCTGCCAGACATGTTTAAAGGGCGAGACCCTCAGAATCCTCATTTAAGGAAGATTATCAAGATGGGGTGAGCAAACAGGTCTGCACACATTCTCCACATTCATTACGTTTGATGAATGAATATAATGTTAAGACACAATACTGCACATACATTTTGAATGTTGGCTCATATTAGTCTGCCAGACACCAACGTTATTTTATAAGATATTTCATGATTATGGTTTGACTCTCAGAATATATTAATTAATATATATTGTATATGGATTTCTACAAAAGTTCGAGTCTTTCTTTTTGCATATCATGGTGTTTTATTTTAAGTATTTGTTTCTCAGAGCTATAAAGAATTAATTTGCCCACACAAAGTAGGTCATCAAAAGCGATGAATTTGAAAACTGGTATAAAGTATCCGTAGAGTGTCATAAATAGGGAAGGATATTTTTTTACAATAAATCTTGTCCCATGGGGAAACCTTTGACAGGCATACCAACCGTCATTTTTTTTTTCATTTTTATCATTATTATTATTATTGTTATTATTATTATTATTATTATTATTATTATTATTATTATTATTATTGTTGTTGTTGTTGTTGTTGTTGTTGTTGTTGTTGTTGTCGTCATCGTCGTCGTCGTCGTCGTCATCGTCGTCGTCGTCATCATCATCATCATCATCATCATCATCATCATCATCATTATCATTATCATTATTATTATTATTATTATTATTATTATTATTATTATTATTATTATTATTATTATTATTATTATTTATTCTATAAGAGAACAGTTTTCTTCTCTTGATAACTGGTTCTTAGCTGGAACGTTGGACGTCTGCTTTGCGCGAGTACAAAACGTCGAATAAACGTAAAATTAATAAATAAAAGAGATTTATGCAACATTCTCAAGAGAGTAAAGACCACCATAGTTCACCAATACTTAGGAGTTGGTCAGATGTCGCTTAAATTGATCCTTATAACTTTTGCATGCGACCTTTAGCTTGTGCCATATGGCCCTGTCGATTTACATATTCTAGCCACACGGTGCCACCTAAAAGCCTTTTAAAATCCTCTGGATTTTGGAGGCTATTGCACCATTTCCATGGAGGGTGAGTAAGGGCATTTATAGACACATTATTACGTTTACAAGATTTATTCCCCCCAAGAGCAACGTGTTCTTGTTACTGCTCAGTGTCCATGTACAGAAATATACTATTTGTAATTTGTACTGATATATTTCGCATATTTAGATGCAGTCTTGTGAAGTTTTAAGCTATGGGAAGAGACAGTAATATGTGTGTGTGTGTGTGTGTCAGATTCCAAAACAAATGCTCATTAGATCGCAAAATGTAAATTAAATTTTCTTAAATATTTCGGGTCAGCTTGCCTTTAATTTCTCGCTCGCCTTGTCGCACGAGGCCCAGAGTAGTAACCCAGAGTTTGGTGTTAGCGTTAAAACAACAAAAAAGTACAAATGTTTTTAAACCTTCTCTCGCTATATCCTCTTTAATATAACTCCAAACTGGGCCATGTAGCCCGCCTGTCCCCATCCCCCCGACTCTTCACATTCCCCCCCCCTCTCTCCTTCATTTGAGGAAAGACGCTCTCTCAGTTACTTGTTTTTGTCAATATCTGATGTAACACCCTTCCGAAAGTGTGTGTGTGTGTGTGTGTGTGTGTGTGTGTGTGTGTGTGTGTGTGTGTGTGATTACCTAATTGTGTTTACGGGAAAGAGCCCAAAGCTCGTATCTTCCCGTCTCCTGATCGGTTCCACTTTGTACTTTTGTGTGTGTGTGTGTGTGTGTGTGTTGCAATATCGTTAATTTTCTCAAGGATCTAGCTCCGAGACTATTAAAAAAAAAGGTTCTTGCTATTTTTTTTGGAAATATATTGTACAATGCTTATAGTAACTTTTGAACACTACCAAATATTATGACAGCGAAGACGAGACCGTGATAATTCAGCATTGTATAATAATAATAATAATAATAATAATAATAATAATAATAATAATAATAATAATAATAATAATAATAATAATAATAATAATTAATAATCATCATCATCATCATCATCGTATTATTATTATTATTATTATTATTATTATTATTATTATTATTATTATTATTATTATTACTGTTAGTAGTAGTAGTAGTAGTAGTAGTAGTAGTAGTAGTTGCAATTCAGATAAGCGTATCACTAAGTATTTAAATTTTTTCTCTCCTGACCAGCTTGATGTTCCCTCTCCCCGGATACGACCCTGAGGGTCGCATGGTGATATTTGGACGACTTGGAGCTTGGGATCCCCACAGAGAAAAACCCGAAGATCTTTTTAAAGCAGCCAGTATGCTCTTTGACACCATCTTTCTAGAAGATGAACAGGTCACTGTCAAGGGTATCGTTCAAGCCAATGATATGACAGGACTTACGTTCAAACACGTCGCTGCTCTTCCTTTTCCCCTCGTGAAGAAAGTTTCCACTACCTGGCAGGTAAATGGACAGTAGCTTTTCTAAATAACATGTAAGCTGCAGAACAAATTAATTTCTTTGTTCATAATCGTGTTGTCTGTATTACATCTGCAAATTTGAACCCACACTAATGAAGATAAGAGCTGTATATAACCAGTAGACTGTGACTGAAGGTCTTTTTGGACTATGAACTGGCCAGGACAGCTCGATGTTAATTCTGCCTTCAATTACGGTTCTCTTTCTATGCCTACATCAACACCGACTATTCTTGCGTATTTATTACATATCTCTTACTATCTCTTCACATCTGACAAGTTATAACGCTCCCCATCTTTGTTTCTCTTTGCTTCCATATAATTGTCGTCAATACTTTGAGCATAAGCTTTCAGCCTGTCTTTTTTATTATTTATCATTCTTTTTATTTCCACCTTGTCCTTAAGCTGCAACTTTTTATTAAATGTTTTCTTGTTGCCTGGGCCCGGGGTGGGCAATTTTTTTTGCCTGTCCTGGCGTCACACATTAAAAAAAAATGGCTCCTGGAAGTATTTTGATTACTGTCATTTGTTACTGGATGCCGAGAGACAGACATTTATTTAACACAATTTAGGAAACTGAAATGCCTTTTTGCAGAGGTGTTATTCTTGTTAAATGTACCTGCAAGGGAGTTTTGATTTCAATTTTGCTGGTAGCAATAACTACAGCAATAAAGTATAAGACCTAAAGAGAGTTGTATCTCGCTATAAATCTGTTCTAGGAAAACTGTATAAAAAATAATAATAATAAAATAAAATACTGATATATTGTATATAATGGCAGTTTTAATATTGCAAGATCACTGAGAGTACAGTATGGATTTCGTAATCCTAATCGAATCTCGTTTTAATGGACAGGAAGGATACCCGTTCCGGCCAAAGGGAGTTCATTACATCAACACACCCCAGGCATTTGATGCTCTTTTCAACCTCTTCAGGCCTCTCATGAGAGAGAAAATGAAAAAGAGAGTGAGTGATGTTAGTTTTATTTTTGTTGTATTTGTAGCAAGGGGCCCGATTTCTTAAACAGTGTAAACCTAGGATACCATATTGTTAGTTAGCTAGACACACACAAATGGATTTCATAAGTGCATCTGACGCGGTTCTGTGTATGGCTAGGATCCCAAATGGGATCCTAGCCATACACAGAACCGCGTCAGATGCGTTTATGAAATCCATTTGTGTGTGTCTAGCTAACTAACAATATGGTATCCTATGTTTACACTAAGAACAAATCGGGCCAAAGTCGCCCAAATCTGAAACAGATATACAATGTTGGGTCTTTTCTATGAAGATTCAACTCTGGAACTGCCTATAAATTGTAATATTTTCTAACCAAATAATAATAAATTTGAAATATAAATTATATGTAAAGAAATATGTAAACTCTTTAAGCATCTAGTCATGGAGACTCCCTCTTGGATTTGTGAATTGTAATCCTATTAATTTTATGAATGTTTTATTATTTATTTCATTATCAGTGCATGAATTAACATAAAGAATATATATATATATATATATATATATATATATATATATATATATATATATATATATATATATATATATATATATGTACTCCTTGCTTGGAGATATCTAATAGATACTTTGGAACTAAAAATACCATTTTTATAACTTTTCACTGTGTCCATTTGGTATAAAAATGAATATTGTAAAAATATGAAACAAAAGGAATATTAACATTATACTTCTATACAGGTTCACGTTCATGGTAGCAATATGCAAGGAATGTTCAAACACGTTCCGAAGACGATGTTACCTTACGAATATGGCGGAACCGCTGGAACCGTTCAGGAAATATCAGGTAGAGGACAAAACGTGTTTGTTAAAGTCAATATATATATATATATATATATATATATATATATATATATATATATATATATATATATATATATATATATATATATATATATAAATAATACCCTTTTCTTTACCTACATATATGAGTCAAACTTCATTCCTGTATTATTACTAAATTCTATATAGTATTTCCAAATGCCTTATTATTATTATTATTATTATTATTATTATTATTATTATTATTATTATTATTATTATTATTATTATTATTATTATTATTATTTGTCAAAGTAAAAAAAAAATAAATAAATTCATGTAATGAAGCTGGACAGAGAAGTATTTTCATTAAAATATTGTAAATTAATTCGGTACCGTGGCTGAGTGGTAAGCTCGCGAATTTGATTCTTTAGGTCGTGGGTTCTCGACCTACCACGGTCTGAAGTTAGAAAGATCATTCACTGAGGATAACGTGGCCCTTACCAAAACCAAAGCCCTTCCCAAGAAAGCATCGTCTTAGCCCTTAGTTGAAAAGGGAGTCCATGACGAAACATCGATCACGTACTAAAAGTTAATTTTCATCTCTTCCAGATTACTGGCTAGCCAAAATGGATAGGCATCGCGACTGGTTCCTGGAAGACGAGAAACACAGAGCGGAGGAATCCTATAGGCCTAGCAAAACAAAAACTGTATCCGATCTCTTTGGAGGCACGGAAGGTTCCTTCAGAAAACTTGATTTCGATTAATCTTTTCTATTGATTTATGTACAAGTTGTAGATGTTTATGTAGATTCCCGTTTCGAGGGTGGGTTCTTCAGCTCAACTAAATTATTGAGTACAAAGAAAATGAATATATTAAAATAGACTTGTTTTAAAGCTCTACTGGGTTGTACCACGTAGACAGTTCGAGATAAATAACAATTGCTAATCTACTTCTATCACAAATCATGAAATTAAATATAAAAAACAGCTAAACACAGAACAGTCCTTTAGGAAATAATATCTATATTCTATTTATAATTTATTGAGAATTTACAGAGTAGGAATATAATTCTTGGAAGACTGAATACACTTGAACAATGTAATGATCATTACAAAATACGAATAAAATAAAGTAAAAAAAAAAAAAATAATAACGTGCCATGGAAGTTAAGCTAAATGGGTGATATTTCTGTAAAATATTGTATTAAGCTATCACTTTTAAGTTCTTGATGACCTATGGCCTAATATTTCCATTAAGGTACATCAAGGCCATTATTAGCACGAGTTTATAACACTATGAAAATGAAGCTCATAATTGATTGGACAATGAAATGTAATTAATTCTAATTATTTTCATTGTGAATTGATAATTTTGATCATCACTATCATTAGAAATGAACGATTTTTGAGATCTACAACCTTGATATAAACAGAATGACTATCATTAATCGTTTTACAAAGAAAATAATTAGAAATGCCACATTTCAAGTCTCTAAATTAATGATCGGAAGAAATGTTTTAACTACGTTTCCTAAAAGGGGGATTCGCCCCCAGGACCTCCCTACCCAATCTAACTAACCTAACCAAGGGTAACCTACTATAATTATTACAAGGTAATTAGGGGTCTCGTTTTCACATAATTAGTTAAGTTTCTTATTCCAGACCCCTTTCATTAGCAATTAGCGGCAATTAAAATCAAGACAATATTAGATAGTTTCATACACTGATGCAAGCTCAGACATAAGATAAAAGTGTCTATGATATAGTCTAGTTATACAAAATATATGGGTGTTATTTTTTGCCTAAATATGTACACTAAAATGCCTTCAAAGGTCTCAGCTGTGAGGAGAAGATACATTATTCACAAAATTTTATTTAGTTTCGGCAGTTTTTTTTTTCACAAATCTTTAGTTTTGGAAGTCTACTCGCTATTGTACCGCGTAATGCACACATATTCATACAGACACGCACGTATGTGTGCATATGTGTGTATTAGTATGCATGTATATGTTCTATTTGTTTCAAAACGTTTCTAATGTTTAAAGTGTAAAATGATACAGTTTATTATTATTATTATTATTATTATTATTATTATTATTATTATTATTATTATTATTATTATTATTATTATTATTTTTATTATTATTATTATTATTATTATTATTATTATTATTATTATTATTATTATTATTATTATTATTTTTATTATTATTATTATTATTATTATTATTATTATTATTATTATTATTATTATTATTATTATTATTATTATCATATCTTAACGGATTGACTTAAATAAATGACAGCTATAAAGATTGGAAAAGTCACACATTTTCATTAATATCCCTTTCTTGTTTTGTAAAGATTTTATGCATCTGTTAGCTCATGTGTGTATACTCTAGATAATACTTATGTAGACCCTACAACTGATTTTATATGAACACTATGATAAAATTTTGCTGCCCATCGATATTAATTAATGAATACTGTTTTTGTAACTCCAAAGTGTATTTTGGGAGTTATATTTCAATATGACATCCCCTTCATCTTACACCAATGCCATTTTTTTAAATAAATTTAATTTATGAATGGAAAACAAAATAAATAAGCCAGCAGATATTATGGGATATAGACAATTATTATAAAACAGTAGCAATTATGTTAAAATAACGTTAAATTATGAATAATGAAACAATCACCATGTCCTTTTAAACTGAATATTCAAATAGTGATTTTAGCTAAAGACATCAAGCACCTAAAATCTCTGTACATGTATTTTTTACTTACTATATGTAAGCATTATGACTGATGGCATTGACTGGAAATGCTTTTACGTTCTATAAAGAGATGACCATCCCCAACGTGGCAATTATACACGATAACGGACGCTCGAACATGGCGCCAATGCAGTCAGGACGCTAAGTGTGTAACCATAGCAACCATTAGAGAAACATTACAAAAAAATTACTCCTACTGCAATTTAAGAATAAAAAGCAAAAACTCTGCCAGTAAATAGAAAGTTTTAAATGAATACGATACTAATGCAATATATTAAAGATATTAGAAAATAATTAAATACCAGTACATATCTTCTACTAGAGAAAGGAAGGATTAGGTTGAAAATCGAAGAGATTTAGAGGGACTGAATGCTGAAGTACTTGTTAAAAAAATAAATTAAATTATTTCTTTTAAGACATCTGTATGATTTTGAGCCTTATGACCATAGCTATATCCTCCATAAATGGGCTGATAATTACAACAGTGTATTTTGGCTAACGTTTTGCAAGGAATTGGAGGAACGAGGTAGCACAGTGGTTCATAGCACTCGATCCGAGAGTTGATCCACGATCAAGCACACAGCCAGGCGTTTGGGAAGGCATCCAGCGTTAATTCCCCAGCTCTTACCTGTCAGTGTCCACTCTTATAATGGGGTTAATAGTGATACATGAAATTACAAACTTTACACGGAATTCTTTGGTGTTCATTTATTAATGGGTTAATAAGAAAATAACTTGAAGGATAAATTTGTTTTTTATTTCTTGAAATAAACAAGAGAAGGAAAAAACTTATCATAAGGCCACCGAGGGAGCATAGTATCTTAACTTGGTACCGGTCCCAACACCGGAATTTAGGAAATGTGAATGTCACAAGGAAGGACATTCAGTAGAAAAAGTCCCAGAGGCGACTGAAACACAAATGCCCCAAATGAAAAGGTGAAGAACTGCAGATATAAAAGAAAGATGTACAACTGATACATCGAAGAACTACGTTAAAGAAAAAAAAAAAGTGGCCGTCAGGAATTGTCAGAAGTGCAAATATGTAAGAGTTTCTAAGTTGATGGCTTCTGGTTTTCCAATAATTATCTCATCAAAGAATTATAACTAATATATTATGTATTTGCTGCTCACTTTTCGCATTTAATATCATGTGTCTGTCAATGGCAATGTGTTTATTGAGAGAAACATTATTACTTTCCACTCTCATTTTGAGAGGTGGAATTTATTAGTGTCAACATTAAACAACTTCGTGGTTTCTAGAAGTTAGGAGTTAGTGAGGAAGTGTTTTTAAACACATTTACAACATGGAGAAACCTCAGATTATTGTTTATATCGAGCATTCCCTAAATTACACAGCTTTTGAAGTGAAATGGATCCCCCGTTCTGCCAAAATGGTGACTATAGGCAGCCATCCCAGGGGCACTGGGGCTCTGCAGGTAAGACTTGGGAAGTAATTTTAGCAATGCACAAAAGGAAATTTCATTCCTTAATCAAGAGGTTCTGTAGAATCGCATATTTCTCAAAAGAGAGCCAGGTTTATTATACAAAAAAAAAGGATTTTTTTTTGCTGGTTTACAAAGGGTTTGTCCTGGCCCACGGACGGTGTGGAGGACTGGATCAACGTAATCAGAAATTGCTATAATTTAATTTTTTCTGGCATTGTGACTGGTATATGCCAAAGTGGGTTAAGATTCATTGTATGCATCCCATTCATAGCCTACCCGAGATATCAGTGTTACCACCACTTACTAATATGTGCCGCACAGCTCTATAAACACCTAAATTCACGCTGTTAAGGTATGGAAGAATTCAAGTTTGAGTTAGATTAGGTTAATGGGGTTATGTTAGGGTAGGTTAAGTTTAATGGATTAGGTTAATTAAGTACCTACCGCCTCCCCCCAATATCGGCCTTAACACAGAAAATAGTGATTATCTAGAAAACCAATTACCAGATTCATTCAAAACAAAAAACTATAAAGTTTTAGTCCAAAAATTGAAGGGGTGAATAAAACGGATCTTAACCACAAAGTGTCTGTTAACTAATGGGAAGTTGGCGTTGGTCATTGGCCGTGTGGGAGCAATGAAGGTGTAACAGTTGATAATAAGATGTGCTTGAGGCATTGTCCTGGGAAACTTCATGAATTAGAAATGAAGGAAATGTCTTTACAGAACTCCAAAACTATAAATTAATAAATAACAGATGTATTAAAGTAATACACTATTGTGAAAAATCTGAGTAGAGAAGAGGTGAACTTTATTCAAACTTCTGATTGAGTACGTTATTTACAGAAATAAATACATTACCAATTTTTGGAATACGAGCAACACTGCTTTTTATTTTATTTATTACAGCTTCACTCTTCTCAAATATCTGTAAGTTCGTTTAAAATAGTAACAGTTTCGTTTCATTGATATTTTTGTTTGGACTCAATAATAAATGATGTATTTTCAGATACAGTTTCTACTAAGCCTGTTATCAAGTTAAAATTAAGTTCACTTTTTTGCATAGTTTAGTTCCCTCTTATTTGTTAGTAATCAACAAGAATAAACTGATTCTTTTTGACAATCTTTCATGTACCATATTGGATTGCATCGTCGTTTATCAGACAGATACCTGTAAACTTCCATTTGAATATAATTAATGAGGAAGAAGGCAGAGGGCAGATCTAAGAATCAAGAGCTCCTTCCCATTATCACTCCTGTATATTTTATCATTATGGAAGATGAGTAACAAGTACATGAGCAATATGAAAAAAAACCAGTATCTGTTTTTACTTTAATTTTTGCTTGAATATATTTAGAATAGCTAGTTGATTTTCTGGCTGCATATTTTACTTAAATCTGATATTACAGTAATTTGAAAATATCCCATATAAGGGAAAGCAGTTATGATAATGTAGCCTTTTATTATTATTATTTTTTTTTAATCCTATTTCCAGATTTGTATTATTATTGTACCTTTACATTGAAACATGTGGTGGATACATATGATTCTGATAAAAATAAATAATTATTATTTTATAATTGCCTTTACAATTATATGGTAGTATAGTATTGCAGTACCGTCTTTGTAGTATTACAGTACAGTACTGTATTGTGTTATATATTTATGTTCATATATAAATACATCTATTTTATCACACACACACATACATTCACACAGAAAGGTATTACACTTACTACTAATTTGCATGACTAGTATGACATTTTCTTGAGACCATAGGCAATTCACTTGATGCTGAGAACTAAAGCTTTGACTTAAAATACATTTGGATTCAACTCACAGAAGTGTATCTATAGTAATTGCCATGGTACTTTTTGGAACATGTCAGGTGTTACTAACTCTAATATATATAAATTATGTAATATTATTACAGATTAATCATTTGCAGGTCTTTGAAATGAATGAAGGATCTCTGAAATTACTGCATGATGGTGAACGTCCCAAAGCTCTGAAGTGTGGTATGTACTTATATATGCCCTAGATGCTGTACAGATTGTACTGTATTTGTCGTTGCTAAAACTCAGATTGCATGTCTTTATATATTATGACCATGTATTTCTGTGCCACTGTTCATAAAGCTGCTGTAGATGGCTTTAGAAGAAAGCAGGTCTTAAGTTGAGAGACCTTTCATTTTCTTTGTTTCATTCACAATTTTTATTGTGAATTGAAAGAATTTTGGATTTGTAGGAGCTCTTTTTGTATATGCTTTCTGCAATAGTGGCTGATATTTTTTTTACCCTCTAGATTAGTTAATGCTCAGAGGTTTCAGATCAATCGTTCAGGTTTCTGAGCTGCATGAAAATTCATTTAAAACCTCTGATCTTAATATTCAAGAATTACAGACTGAGGTAATGCAGTCGTTATACATATATTGCAGACACTCAGTATTCCTTATCCTGTAATGCATTACTTCTGTATATTACTATCTACTTTTATCTAGCTATCAGTCTCAGTACTTGGATATCTTAGTTTTTTATCTGTATGCTATATCTTTCTACATATGTATCTCTTTTCCTATCTGAATACCACTTTGTGAGCAACGAGAAGCAGAAATATCAACAGGTTTTGCACAGCTTTTTTCATATCTTATTTATTTCAATATTAAACAGCTGAAGCTCTTTAGATAAAACTTGCATTCATCATCCAGAAAATGTGTGCCTTTTAAGCAATATGAGCTCCCAGTCTGTTGGTCTGACCATTCTTAGAACGTATTAATAGCTGATTCGATAGATGGTGATACTGGGTTTTTGAGTGTTTCTTTTGCCACAACCACCACCCCAGTTGTATGCCCTAGATAAGATAGACGAGTAGATGGTGTACATGAGTCAATAGAATCACTTATATTCTTCTGTTTGGTTACAGATGTGCAAATATGAAGACAATGATTATTTTTTAAGTTTCTATGAATATTGTGATATTTCATGCTTCCTCTATTCCATGGACATAAAAAATGTATAATTTTATTGGTTGAATATGGTTGAGTACCTCACAAGACAATAAATTTTCAGGAACTTTTGGCGCTTCTACGTTGGAGGATCGACACATAGCCGTTGGGGACTTCGATGGCAAGATGGAAATCATTGATCTCAAAGCTCCTGAAACTCCCGTATACTCTGTAAAGGCGCATAGTGAGATAATTAATTGTATAGATGGTGTAGCCGGTCTGGACATTGGAAAAGGTAATGTGCTGTATAGTTTTAAAACCCATTGATATCTGCAACCGACATTGAAGTGTTATCTTCAGGGGCTCACAATTAACACATTATTTCATATTACCAAATGCATTCTTTACATTCTAGTAGGCGGTGGAATGCCTCATTGATATGAATTCAGTTGAGAGACTTATTTCCAGAGACACTAATTGTTCTTTTTTATATTGTAACGGCTCTGTTTTATACTTGGGAGGTAGATGTTGATAGACATATACCAGTATTAAGGGGCTCCATGACCTTGACTAGTAATGATTATTATTATTTTTATTACAAGATAGCTATGTAGCAAAATATAGTGTATTAGCCTTAAAATTGTTAGCTCTATTAGTTGTGTGGAAGTATTCTACAAAGGATATTGCAAAATATTTTTAGCTACAGCAGTTGCTTGCCAGTAGTATTTAAATTGAGGAAGTGAATAATACTATGGAAAGATTAAATCTGTCCTACAGGCCAGATTTAATTGAAGATTATTTTTTAGAGAGTTTAAAAATAGAATTAAGTGTATCGTATTTCAATATGCAGACCATAGGCAAAATAGAAAAAAATGAAGCTAGAAAACGCCATAATAGTAGTATTAAGTGAAACATGGATTTATTCCCATAAGTATAAATCCAGTGCATTTACAGGGTATGAAGTATTTAACATTTTCTTTATATGTGAAAATGAAGTGAAAAGCCTCTTTAACTGATCTGTTTGCTTTAAACTTAAATGTTATTGCACATTGGAAGGACTTTGTTAACTAGTTGGTATATCACTTAGACAGCTTAAGATTTTTATAAATTATCCATTACCCTGAGTATGAATACTGTATTAATACATTCTCAGAGAAGGCAGATATCTCCTCCTGATATTAGGGATGGTGAACAAAATTGACTTAACTTTCTACATCTGTTAGAGATTTTCATACATGATGTATTTGTGGTAAACCATATAAACATTTTCAATACATCCTAAGTGAGTTCGGCCCTAAGAGATTTATGAATGGGATAAGGGGTAAAAGATGAAATTATTAAGCAATACCTCATTGCCTTTTGTTTACATGATTAAATAATATAGGCATCAGTAAATATACAATGCATCTAAAATGGAGCTAAGGTTTGTTTGAACTCAGATTTCAGAAAATCCTACAAGAATCAGTCCTCATATCAGTGTTTAATCTTTTTATACATTTATGATACTGAAGATCTTGCGTGATATTGTTTATCAAAATATTCTGATAATATTGATATAGGGAGTTACATAATCTGTTGAAAATACAGGAGCAGAACTGCATGTACATCCTTATAATTAATTGCTATGAACAATGATATAAAAGATGGAAGTAGGAAAGTACAGATTAATTTTTACGCTCGTTGATAATGATAGTTCTAAACCCACTTACTCTCTAAATGAAGCTAGGCTAAAGCCTGTTAAGGTAAAAAATTATTGATTTGTGTTCATGGCCAATTTATATTAACCTGTCATTTGACTTTGCTAAGTTTGTGAGTAAAATGCGAGAAAGAATACTGTATTTAGGATAATTTCATATGTTAAAACTTTTAAAATGATTCTTCATTAATTATTTTCTAGAAGTAATAATAATAATGATAATAATAATAATAATAATAATTATAATAATTATAATAATAATAATAATAATGACAATAATAATAATAATAATAATGACAATGATAATAATAAGAAGACTGTTCAGAGCTAGGGTTCAGTCCCTCTTATAGTATACTGTATAGTTTGGGAATCCATATTATCAGAGAGATAAAACATGGAGAAAGTATAATATAGAGCGACCAAGTAATATTAATGTTGTTTAGAATTAGACTCATAAATAGTTCGGTTAGATTAAATCCCTTTTCCTTTGAGCTACACAGTTCTTACAGGTGACATGATAATACTGTGCAAAATTCATATTAGAGGTACAAAAGTATTGTTGTGGGCTCTTTATTTTTCTATTTCTGTGTTTTATAGTAAAGCAAGAAACATGGATGTGCTGAAAAATAGTTTTTGAATAAATATATGGAGCCTTCGAATAGTTGAGTACTAATTATAGTTCAGAAATGTGATTTGATACTGTGGATTTCTGCCACGGTTTGGAGTAACTGTGATATATCAAAGGAGGTATCTGGCCTTCATTTTTGAAGACTGTTGGGCTTCTGTCATAATTTGTTTGTTTGTTCTGGTTTTATGTCACGGACTCCCTTTTCTACCAAGGGCTACGACGGTTGCCTTCTTGCAAAGGACTTGTTTTGGCAGATGTAATCCTTTCCCTGAGTGTATGCCCTTGCTAACCTCAGACCGTGATGGGGCGCAAACCCTCGACCTGACGCCTCAGAGTTGCGGACGCTATCGCTTGAGCCACGGTGACTACTTCTGTCATAGGGTGTATATAAATTGATATGGAATGTTCAAAATATTCAAAATTTTTGCATGGTGTCAGAGAGCAGGGTGTGCCAAACAGTATACATAGTGCTTGTGTCACATTGCCACAAGAAGAAGCTACTGATTTGTTGGCCATTTTTGTTTAATTCATAGAACAGTTATCTTGTCAATCTTTTTTTTTTGAAGCAAATAATTTTTAAAATATATCATTATATTGTGCAGTCACTAAGGTTTTCAGTTGCAATGATGCAGTAGTTCATAGCTGATAAGAAAGAATTAAGTTATGGAAATAGCATACTACATAAAAACTGATCTTGTAGACGTGTTTGGGATAGCAGGTGTTTCTGTAAGAGTGCTTTATAGAGTATGTTAATCTTTGCAGTTTTTTTTTTATACCTTCAAATAATTGTACATGGGGACGTGCACATGGACACTCCCAGTGATACTGCAGTTGTTAAGCATTGTAATCTATATTTGGTCATGTATAAATCAAATATTAATAGAATTTTCAATTCATTTTAATTATCATAGCAAGTAATTAAGAATAAAATATAGTGTAAGAATTGATTGATGGCAGAAGAGCACTCTGCGATTATTAATTTAGAGTATTATATTATGGTTTCATATATTAATGGCAGAAGAGCACTCTGCAATTATTGATTAAGAGTAATGGCTGTAACAATAATTTTCAATAGCCCTTGTTGAGTGCTATCTTTTAAGTTAAATCTCCACTTTACCACAGAACCACTACAGACAATTTGAAGCAGATATAGTATAACAATTTTCAGGTTAGAGTAATAAGTAGGTACATATACATATACTGTACATGCATGCACATGTATCTATATATATGCATGCATATACTCATATATGCATAGCTAATTAGATGAGCAATAGAAATGCCACTGGGGCTTCATAGTCATACATATCTAGGAGAGAGAGAGAGAGTGAGAGTTTGTGGTATGCATTTCAGCAAAAAGAGTTATTAGTCCTTTCCACCGATATGCATACATACATGCATACTCATATACATCATCGCCATCTGAGGGTGACACAACACACGAAAAGGACAGGCTGAATAAACAGTCTGAGCATTGAGAGCTAAGAAACAGGGCAAGAAAAAAAATACTTGTGCATGTAAACAATTGCGTATGCATATACACCTACACATTCATGCATACACATAAACACAGCACCATCTTATGGAATAGAAATTTAAAAGAAAAGACTGAAAGCTCCACCCCCACTCTTTCCTTCAAATTGTATACACGAGAGAGGTTTATGTCAGCTTAATCCATTATTATTGTTATTATTATTATTATTATTATTATTATTATTGTTATTATTATTGTTTTATTATTATTATTATTATTATTATTACTTTTATTATAATTGTTATCATCATCATCATTACTATAACTCTTGTATATAGATAGTTACGAACCAAAAGTAGTTATTCTTGATACACATACGCATACATATGCACGCACATATACAAGCATATACATACATGTATACACATATACACTCATATAAATTCATATATGAGCCACTGAGAAAGGGGGGCTAGAATACTAATTAAATTTCTATATTCATTTCCATAATAAAAATTTTGTAATTGGAATGCTTGTCTGTCAGGGCTTTGCTGTCAAACATGTAAAATTTTGGAGTATATTTATACTGAAAATTTTATGTACAGATGATTTGTGTGAACTCAGAGTAGTCATTGAATTATGTATACTGTAATGGATTCGGTTTTACGTCACGAACTCCCTTTTCTACTAAGAGCTAGGACAGTTGCCTTCTCAGAAAGGACTTGTTTTGGCAGATGTAATCGTTACCCTGAGCATATGCCCTTACTAACCTCAGTCCGTGACGGGGCGCGAACCCTCGACCTGCTGGCTCAGAGTCACAGGCGCTACCATTTTGCCACGGAGACTACTTTTGAATTATGTATAATCTTATCCTTAAATTGTAAATTTCTTTAAAAAAATTGATCTAAAATTAGTCTTATGTGGCTACAGCATCATTCTGTGTTAGTAGTGCTTGTTTAGCTTATATTATGGAATTCTGCACTTTATTTAATAATTATTTACTATCTGCAGGTGCTCCAGAAATAGTCACTGGGAGTAGAGACGGTCTAGTGAAAGTGTGGGACTCACGGCAAAAGGAGAGACCTGTTATTACCATTGAACCTACTGAAGGGGAACAGAAGAGAGACTGTTGGAGTGTGGCATTTGGAAATGCATACACTAGTGAGGAAAGAGTCCTTTGTGCAGGCTTTGACAATGGAGATGTTAAGATGTTTGATTTACGCAAGATGAGTATTATCTGGGAGACCAATTTGAAAAATGGCGTATGTTCAATTGAATTTGATCGTAAAGACATTGATATGAATAAACTGTTAGTGACAACTTTGGAATCCAAATTCCACATCTTTGATCTCAGAACATTCCATACAGAAAAAGGCTTTACTGGAATGGTTGAAAAGGGACATAAATCAACCATATGGTGCGGGAGACATTTACCCCAGAATCGTGACATCTTTGCCACAACTGGTGGAAATGGTTCTATTTTGTTGTGGAAATATTCTTATCCTGTGTCAAGATCTAAAAAGCTAAGTGATGGATCTGAAGTTGGTGTTTCAGGGGAAACAGTATTACTTCAGAATGCTACTATTACAGGACAGCCCATTACAAGTCATGATTGGAGTCAGGATAAAATAGGACTGAGTGCTTGCACTGGCTTAGACCAAACTCTAAGAGTTGTTATTCATACTAAACTAAATACGCTATAGTGCTACATGTATTAAATATACTAGTGCTCACGCTGCTGTGATTTCATCGCCCATGCACAACGATTGTGTTATACTTGACATAATTGGCTAAAATAGTATTAGCTACAGTGCCTATTGTAGTCATTTTTTGTAGTGCTCTATTATCTACAATGCGTATCATTGTCATGTTTTGTTAGCGATGAGAATTGCTCGATGAATTCTTGTTTTCTTTCTCTTGCATACTCTGTTAATGAAGCATTTTTGATGCAGCATTGCTGTGGTTCTTCATGTAGTATATGGACACTCCTTTCTCTTATATCGTAAAGTGTTCCAATCATGATATTATTCAGCGGAAAAATGAGATGCAAACTGAAAAAAAAAGAAATAATATAACTAGATCACATCAGAGCAATCACTATGATATTTAGAGAATTTGTTTTCTCAATATAAATACCTTTACTGTGAGTCCTTCCATTCTTTTCCTTTCTAGATGAAATGCAAAGATACCCACTATGTTCAATGTTTTTACGTATTATATAATGGTTATGCTCTGACAATCTTTCCCCTAAAAAAATCACCTCTGATTTCTTGTTTGACTTTTCTTCCTTAAAATAATGTATAGTTAATCATTACGTATATTAAATTATTCTTACTTCAATTAAACGTTTACTGTAAGAACAAGTTCTGTATATTGTTTTTGTTAAGAATATTTTTTACATAAGATGGATGCTGAAGTTTGTAATCAAGTATAAAATATATCAGATGAGTAATCTGCAATACATCTCAATTCTTACTACCAGAAATGAAAATATTTGTCCAAGAATGATTGATTAAATTCATATCTGTCAAGTACTTTTGGTCCCAATTATATACATTTTCATCACTAAGCAATATGTAATATTTACATTGAAAGGTTATTCAGGATTAATTGTCCAGTGCTCATTGGGTTTAAGTATTTAATTGGAGAATAGTATATGCTTGTTGCTTAGCTTGTCAGTGGTTTACCGTATATTCCGAATTGAGATCTCAGCAGTCACAAAAGTATTTAGAGAACTAGTGTCACAAAACACTTAGATTTTTAGCACCCATATTTATGACTATTTTCTGTTGGCATTTAGCAAGATAAATTTCACATGTTGAAGATCTGAAATGTTACAACCCTTTTTAAATATGAGTTGTTGTTTTTCCTGAGGCATGGATATGATCATAGGAAAAAACCTGGAAAAAGTAAATATATTAAACTTGCATTTATATTTCTAATATTTTCCTTACAATCATACTTATGATCATCACATATATTGAACAAAATCAAGTCATCATAGTGCTAATTTTCTTAAACAAGCCATAGGTGTCTTTAGTGTTCCCTGTTTTCCATATGTGGGCTTCATTTTGCTCTCTAACGAATGTCATGGTAGGTTGTTTGTCAATATTCTCTAACTCATTATATATCTTGTACTCCTCGCACCATCCTGGTTGTCAAGATTTTGCAGGACATACACCTAATCCCTCCAGCTTCTTCGAAGAAATGGTAGACGAGTTTTGATGAATATTGTCAAGAGCTTGTCAAAAGAAAAGTTGGTTTTGAAAGAGGTAAATAGTGTAAGAAAAGTTAAAGGGCAAGCTGGGGAAATCTCGAAAATGATTGTGGATCTTAAAACTATTCAAGTGAAGTGAAACAGAAATTGAGGGAGCGTGTTGTGCTTAGGAAGAGGAAGATTCTAACCTGAGAAATAAGGAAATATAGAGACTGGATATAGAGGACTCATCAGTTCTAAAGGAGACGGAGGTTGAATGTCATTTGACGCGAAATTGCTACTGAATTTCAAAAGAGCAAAAAAGTTGTGGTTATTTGATTGTGTACACTCAATTCTCTTTTAAGGAAGAGATTATGTCTTTGTATATTGCTATTATGAATCTGAAATAGTGTATGATAAAGTGAGTAGGAAAGCAGTGTGGCCATTTCTGCTTATGCTTGAGGTGGGGGAATATATGCCTTCACTGGCTTCTTATTCTCCTCCTCCTCCACCTCATTAAATCACAGCCTTCACTGGCTTCTTCCTCCTCCTCCAGAATATCATAACATTCTCTGAATTCCTTTTCTTCTCTTTCTCCTTCTTCTGCTCCTCCAGAGGAAATTATACCCTTCCCTGGCTAATTCACCGTTTCCTCCTTGACCTCCTTAGCCAGAGGAAATCACTCTGTTGACAGCATTTGGTTATGGCATAATGTTTAAAATATAGTGTAAATATTATTATTATTATTATTATTTCTACTATTGTTACTACCACCGTGGAAGAACAGAAGAAAGTAGAAACACCATAATGCCATAGATATGTCTTAACTGGATTTTTTTCTCAGCCCTTCCTTAGATAAGGAGTCAATGCTGCTCTGACGATCTACTCTATATTAGACTGCTGGTACTAGATTATTCTTTTATGTAGCTAACTGGATAAGTCTAAAATTGTAACCTGTACTACTCAATGGAAATTTAGATGTATTAATGATAGGACGTATTACTCTTATGTGCTAGTTCTACATTTCTTTGTTAATTTTAAAATGTTTCAGGAGAATACCTCAAATATGGTTTCCATTAAGTATGAGTTGGTGATAATTTACTATGTACTGTACTGATCTTTTATGTCGTGAGCATGTTTTAGTTTAATAGCTGTTAATTGCAGTTCTGAACATCTGTTGCAAGGAATGTATTAGGAGTAAATGAGAAATTCATTCTAGCTTTGGAAATTACAGGATGAGAAGCAGTACAGAAAGGCAAGTTTAACTTGGAAGATTTACAAAAGAGAAATGTCTTCTTGTATATATCAAAAGTGAATGACAATCTTGTAGTAATGCTAAGATATTTTATGTTACGAAAGAGGATCAAAGCTGCATATTATTACGTAGTACTCTTTTCGTACCTAACTTCCAAAAAACTAAGAAGAGTATTCTATAATATGGCAGAATATCTGATATAATTTAAGAAAGTGATAGGAGCTGTAGCATAATAGGAAAGAAAGCATTATTTTTGTTTTTTAAGAAGAGATCAGTATCAATTTCCTTCTGCAAAATAGCTAATTCTACAAAAGTGGAAATGCTGTGTGGCAAAAAGTAACACGATTTAAAAAAGGGGAAAACTTAAGCCTGGTTTATAGTATTCAAGGCTTTATGGTCCATGACATTCCTGTCAAGATAAGAGAAACTTCAGCCCTTACGAAATAGACTCCTGTTTATTGCTTTTAAAGCTTAATTGCCTAGGGCTTCCCTGTTAGGACCAATAAAATAGAACCCTGTTCATAGGATTCAAGGCTGAAACTAATGGTAAGAGAAAAGAGCCCAAAGATTATATTTGCAACTTACGAGAAGAGCTTCATAACAGGACAAAAAAAAGCAGAGTTATACAAAGCTGAATATGGAGAAGAAGAGGAATGGAGCTACTGATTAGAGTGAAAATTATATACGGAGGGCGTTCCAACTGGCACTGAAAAGGAAGATGGCGCAGGCTGAATGGGAGAATCGTCATTCAAGCTCTAGTGATTTGTCAAGTGACATGACTGGATTAACAGATGGCTCATACCAGTTTTGCCTAATTCCGGTTGAGAGGCATGTCCCAAGACCTACATTGTATGCTGGCACCATATGATTTGACAAGGAAGGTATTCATCACATTTCCAAGGGAAAAAATGGCAGCAAACCAACCCATACAAGCAGTCAAACCAGCACAGAAAAAGTTGTTGATATATATGGAGCAATTTTTCACTTCTATTTTCAGTTTTCAAAGGTTACTTCAATATCTTTCAGGTTTCTTTGTGTTAATATGTATGTAAGTAGTAAACCTCGCACTTGGCTTTAATATACTGTACTCATAAGTCTTGGGCTCTTGAATAGTAGATACATATATATATATACCTAGTTCGCTTTACACGCGTATAATCCGCAAAATTGCAATAACGCCCCTAAAAAATAATAGTAAAAAAATACGAAATTCGCGAATAACACCCATGCAAAGAAATTAGAAAAAACATTTCATTTTAGTAAATAACCGCCTTGGAGTCACTTTTCCGCCATGCTCCTCCTCTTCTACCGTTTAACGTGATCGGATATTATGACGATAATGGAAAAAAGCATTAAGAACAAACAGCAAACAAACTTGCGATATAACGTCGTCAGGGAAATAGCGTGCGATGGTGCATCAGCTGATACATAGGCGGCAAAACGTTTTGGTTTGAGGTTCATTCTCCCGCATCCTCCTCCTCTTCTACTGCTTAATGCGATCGGATATTATGAAGAGAATTGAAAAAAGCATTAAGAACAAACTTGCGATATAATATCGTCGGGGAAATAGTGTGCGAGGGTGCATCAGCTGATACGGAGGCGGCAAAACGTTTGCAGATAGGGGTTTGTTCTCCCTCATCCTCCTCATCTTCTACCGCTTAATGCGATTGGATATTATGAAGAAAATTGAAAAAAAGCATCAAGAACAAACAGCAAACAAACTTGCGATATAATATAGTCAGGGATATTGCATGCGAGGGTGCATCAGCTTATACAGAGGTGGCAAAACGTTTGCAGATAGATGTTTGGCCTCCCACATCCTCCTTCTCTTCTACCGCTTAATGCGTTCGGAAATTATGAAGAGAATTGAAAAAAAGCATTAAGAACAAACAGCAAACAAACTTGCTATATAATATCATCAGGGAAATAGCATGCAAGGGTGCATCTGCTGATACGGAGGAGGCAAAACTTTGCATCCTCGTGCTCACCGCCACCATGCATGTCCCAGTGTATGCCTGCTGCCCACCGCATAGTGGAGTGCATTAGTTTGTTTACTGTACAGCAAATCTATATATCTTTTATACCGTACACTATTTGCATGTTAATATAAATAACTACATATGTACTTATAAAATATGTTTTTCTTATCTCATATCTTTGGTATAGTGTGTCTATGTATGGTTGTGAAATGTATCTATGCCCATTCTCATTGTTTCTTATGGGAAATGACTTGTTACATTACACGAAAATTACAATACGCGCCACTGCTGAGAACCTATCTTCGTGTTATTATAAGAATATATATATATATATATATATATATATTATATATATATATATATATATATATATATATATATATATATATATATATATATATATATATATATATATATATATATATATATATATATATATATATATATATATATATATATATATATATATATATATATATATATATATAAAACAAAGAGATTTGATGCAATAGTGAAGAGGAATAACTATAAATAGAAAAACATCCCTTTAATTGACATAAACTTTTCATCATATACATAATTATCAGTAAATCACTTTTCTTATGCAGTAAAGACTCCTATGTTCTAGTGACTATTAGATACGACGAATGTGTTGCAGTCGCTCTAGTGATGCTGAGATGTTATTGCTTAATTTGAAGAAGAAGAAAAATAAAGAGTTCTTCGCTTACAAACAAAAAATGTACTTACATAATCATTTTGGTCAAGACTGATGAAAGTCTTCCTTAACAATACTTATTTCATATTTTATATTAAATGTTCATATACAAGACACAGCACCGTGGAATCATAATATCTTTATCACATCATATTTCTTTTTTAAAATACATTCATAGTTAATAGGAAATTCCCAGTTGAGGAGAAAAAATCGACGGGGAGTTACGAGTTGAGGATATTTCTCGTGAATACATTTTGGTAATTACCAAAATAGTGGGATGAATTCGTTCTTGTGAAGAGACTTCCACCATAGACTTCTTACATCTAAAGGTGTACTCACTTCTAAAGTCTCTGAGTTGAGATGTATGTCCAGTGAACTAATGGCATTCTTAGTATTTGATAGTATTTATCTTAATTAACTTGCGTGAACTATATTAGCATTGCATTAATACCACATAGTTCAGTTCCAATTAAAATACGAACTATATTGAAATTTTCATTTCAGTAATACTTTCTACAGCTTAAAATACTGTAGCTGTGAAACTTTGTTTTAGGAAGGTTAACATAAATTTATTTATTTTTTTCTTTCATCTTTCATATCGCTTATTATTTCTTTCTCGCAATCGTTATTAATTACACTGAGGATAGAAAAAACATTTATTCAAGGTAACGATCACACCTGCCAAAACCGAAGATAGAAAGAATTGTCTTAGCCTTCAGTAGAAAAAGAAGTACGAGACATAAAACCGACCATATCAGAATCATTATTAGTGAAAGAATGAGTTATATGAATGAAATGATTAGAGTAAATAATTTTTTAAATTAATTAATTATCAATGATGTCATTTCATTATTATTCAAAAAATTTCCTTTGAATCTATAAAGCTTTTTGCGCACAGGCTCTTTCGAAGTACTTAATTCAATGCATGAAATTTGTTTCAAAATATTGCAGTTATCCATTCATTAAATTTTATCCGTTTTCTTTGAAGTCTCTCCCCCTCCAATACAATCCCCACCCTCACTGACTGGTATCTTTGTACAAATTGCACATTAATCGCTTGTTCACTAACAAGTATGCAACAAGGAATTCAATGACTTTACCTGTTATAAAAATAAAATTATAATTTCATGCAAAGAGACAATTTTCTCGGATTGACTTACAGTAATCTTCATTTTGTTTTAAATTATTCCTTTTGATATAACAATTTGATCCCACACGGAAAATTAAATCCTCAAATGCTGTATCAAACATCTTTTTGCCAGGAACATTTGAATATCATTTATTTTCATGCTGTCTTCTTTTGCGTAACAAGTAGTCCCAATTTGAATAGGTATGGAGACAGACTGATTGGAGCTGATAGGCGATAAAGGTTGGTCGTTCTTCCTAACGTCCAGCTGTGGGATTGTTTAACTGAATTATTTATTTCGATGCACTGTGGTATAGAATTGATAGATATTAAGATATGTGTGCAAAGAGAGTGAAAGCACACACTTTCTCTAGAAGTCAATTTATCCGAATCACTCTATATTTCTAGAAGTAAATAAGTCATAATTTACATGAAATCCGGGACTGCAACTAGAGATAATCTATTTCTTAGCTGAAGTTTATCCGTCTATTTACATATACATGATATTTAAGAATATCTATATCATGTTCAGTATGAATAATCATACCTACTCATAATATATATCTTGCATATATAACGCTGGCAGTGTGTAACACAGATTGGTAGCGGAGATGGAAGAACATATGCCAAACAAATTTGTAATTAATATGCTTTGTGTATGTATATTATGAAGGGGGAATGTCATGAAGGAATATTTGGCATTATTAGTAATAACCGTGTTTTCCATTAAGAAAATTGTATATGATGAAATCTTGTGGGAATATCCTATACAGGAGAAGTCCTAAGGATATTTCCTTTGCTCCTGAGATGTTGGAAAGGGTACTCGCCTGTGATAACAGGATATCAGGTCCCGTCCTGTGAAGTTAGGTAGCGAAGTAGCAGTGCAGATAATTTATAGATTTTAAGCAATTTTTTTTCTACAAGTGAAAAATGATCCCAATGAGCGTAGAATACTCGTAGGTAGAATATATGTTGGCTATAAGTAGTCTAGAATAAAAGCTTTCTTGTAAATACGAAAAATAAGAGAAAGTTTTGTAACATCGTCCTCCATCCTGTAGAAAGAAAACCGCACAGCCTGTTATATTATTATTAATCAAGATTTTTATGATTCTATTTGTACCCTACAGATGGCTTTTCGAGTAATTTGTAATACAAAATAACTCACTCCAGTTTGTACTTGACAGTGGTTGAGAGAGGTAGTGGCAAACTCAGCTCTGGTTGTAGGATTTATGTGTTCCGTGCAATCACCTGTAGGTAGATAATCTGTTCGATAATCTGTACACTTAGATTATAGTAATTTGTTAAGCATGTAGTTCCTTATTGTCAAATGATATTTGGCACTCATTTTGCTGAGTTGGCTGATTTTTCTCGTGTTCGAGTGTCATGTACTATTGCACATCATACAAGCATACCAATTATGTATTACTTGTTTTTTAAAGTTGTTAGAAGGTGAACATTACCCCTACTGAGGATCAAGCACGTGGATATGTTTTACCATACACTCAAATCTTCTAGAATGAATACTCACTGAGCATGTTGTGATGACAGAGGCTATCACACAAGATAAACTAACAGTCTCACTTCTTTTCTTCAGGTGGCTTTGGCCATGGGAAGGGTCTCTCTCTCTCTCTCTCTCTCTCTCTCTCTCTCTCTCTCTCTCTCTCTCTCTCTCTCTCTCTCTCTCTCTCTCTCTCTCTCTCTCTCTCTCTCATATATATATATATATATATATATATATATATATATATATATATATATATATCTCACTATATATATATATATATATATATATATATATATATATATATATATATATATATATATATATATATATATATATATATATATTTATATATATATATATATATATATATATATATATATATATATATATATATATATATATATATATATATATATATATATATATATATATATATATATATATATATATATATATATATATATATATATATATATATATATATATATATATATATATATATATATGTATATATATATATATATATATATATATATATATATATATATATATATATATATATATATATATATATATATATATATATATATATATGCATGTCTGTATGTATATCTGTTTATCTGTCTCTCTACCTCCCTTCCTCCCACCCTCCCTCTTTTCCTGCCTGCCTGCCTTCCTTCCTGCCTGCCTACCTACCTACCTACCTACCTACATAACTACCTACCTACCTACCTACCTACATATATACCTACCTACCTACCCACATACAACAAAGTTTATTCTTATTATTATTATTATTATTATTATTATTATTATTATTATTATTATTATTATTATTATTATTATTATTATTATTATTATTATTATTATTACACTGAGTTCAACACCAAGAGGGGGCCATTACATAATACACCATCATCATTATACCAAAGTAAAATGCATTTTTGGTAAATTTTCAAGTGCTCCAGTTAAACAGTCATTATTTATGTGTTAGAATTATCGTATAATGGGCCCACGAAGTCCCGGCCACCCTAAGGGGTGGATATCGATAACGAATTATCATACATCGGCATCAGAAGATTTCAAACGCTCTAGCTAATCATATCAATATCTCATAGAATGGTAATTATATGCTGCAGAACTTTTCAAACGCTTTGGCTAAGGTGGTCTCATTAACTCAACTTCACCCTGCTACGAGATAAGGGGAGGAGCTTAGAATGTTATTGCGGCAGCCATACTAGAAGAGGAAGGAGTGTACCATTTGCTTTGATTGGAATTATTCTATTGTTACTTTTATTGTTTTACATCTTAAGCCCGGAAAAATGAAGTTAAAAACATCAAGAATTATTCCTGCCAAGACCACAGATGTTGGAAGTGTTTATTTTTTACGATACGTGATATAAATGTTTATGCCAGTAGTCAACAGAAAGGGCTTGCCCTTGGCATTCTTCTAGGAATCGAGTAAAGGTAATTTATTAGGTATTATACCTTTAAAATGGTAACAAAAGTGAGGCAAATTATTATTTACATTTCCAATCAGGAGTTGCTTGAATTATAATGTTTTGGGGTTGGTTAGATTACTTCACCCCCAGCTGGAAAACAAGGTGATATTATTTGTTTTGGTTTTAGATATATATTTGATGGTAAATATTTTCATCTCAATCATTGAGAGTGTGTAAGGAAACATTTACTCCAGAGTCAATTATGCCATACACTGAGATGATGATCAGTTATTAGGAGTGGAGACTATGGAACACCTACAGTTTAGCGAGGCATACCATTGTTCCACCAATTCTCTAGTCAAAACCCACCAATAGATGGCGATAGGCTCTGACTAGAACCTAACCTAACCTAAATGTTCACTAATTGAAAAGTCTGAACTAGAATGACCGAGGGTCGACCGTGGGTGGCGGGTCAAGGTCAGGTTAGGGTCGAACTACTTACCTGAGTGGAGGGATGAGGTCGTTTAGCGGCATGCTCCGCTAAACTGTAAACTACCCGGAGACTATTATAGACTCTTGATGTTACAGAATTTATGCTAGGAGGCCTCAATGGCCAAAGAGTAAGCAGATTATAAAATAACTGTGGATATTCAGTTTTGTTCAATGACTTCTGTAAATTATGGGTAAATATGTACACTAGGACCCGTCTCACTTTTGAGGTGATAATGGTATTTTTCCTATTGTTGTTGATGTGTTTTTAGAGCATTTTATATCGAAACCATCAGAAGTTTATACAAATTAAACCCATCATAACCAAACCTAACCTAAAAATAGTAATTTACGACAGTTTTTAAGATCAGCTCCATACAAAAAAAAAAAAAAACCATAGGGATATATGTTGAAAGTTACCATTTTTGAGGCTAGAGTATGTTAGGTTTGGTTAGATCAGGTTAACGTACAGTTTCCGATGGTTATCAAGGTCACATCCATTAAAAAACATCAAAAACCATAGGAAAAATATAATTTTCACCCCCAATGAGACAGGCCCAATTGTAATAAGTTTACCAAATCATGTTATACGTTCAAAACCATTTTTAGTAGTTTAGTATCTTTTGGTTTTCATTGAATCATTAAATATTCCAAGTTGTCGTGTTAGGTTTGGTATATTTTGATGGTAGCTTCTTGGGTGCTAAGCCCATATTTTTGGTGTTCCATTTTTTTGATGGACATTTTGGTGCTAAGTAGATTATTATATTGTGAAAAGCTACCTATTCCATCTATTTTTACAAAACAGATGAAAATATTTATATTGTAATAATGACGATTTATGAACTAGCTATTTATTTAAATGAAATTTCTTGACATTACTTGATTACACGGTAATTAGTCATCCTTATTTCTAATACGATCATTAGTTTGTAATTATTTTTTCTAAGATTGAAGCCATCAACACTGTTTAATTTTTTATTAATTTTAATATTAGTTTGACTGCAGTAAATAACTGATGTAGTGGAATATCCCTACACCAGCTTATTATTGACATATCATCTTCCTGTTGAAATAATGTATAACAGAATATAAACAACACTTATTTTTTGGTTGTTTACTGTTAAAGCACTTGACTTTATGGAACAAAATCTGGATACTTGTTGATCAATGGATATTTCATGAACTCACCATTAGATTATGAAAATCTGTGTAGAGCATTTATTTATAAATTTATTCACAATAAAATTCTTGAGAAGTTTCATTTATAGACTTATTTTTTGTTCTACTATTGTAACTGATAGCATTCAGAAAAGTCATATGTAATTGTTACCCATGATTATATGTTTATAGCTTTACAGCTCATGACAGGTTGCTTTTTTATTATTCTATTTTTACGTGAGCTGCAAGATAATTAAAATCATCCTTGTAGAGGAATCTAGTAGACTTGTCATTTTTTCCATCACTCAGTCATGAATAATTATACTGTATTCATTTAAGTTTCCTTCTTTGAATCTAGTTGCATATAACATATGATTTGTGTTTTAGAATTTAGTTCTGGTGATTTAGTCAGTGAGGAGATCAAAGGCGCTGGAAGACTTGAAGAACTTCCTTCTAGTCAGTCGGCCATTTGAAGTATCTAATTTTGCGAATCTTGACTCTCTGGAACAAGGTCCTCGGACTTTTCCGTTTCTTTGTCTTCATTTGTGCTGGAACTTGGGGGTCTTCTGTCATTTTGTCGAAGGTCATTTCATAGTGGTGCCCTTTTGGAGTTGACAGCGGTATCATAGGCGATTCCGAAGACAAAAAAGATAAATGCATCAGCTGTCGTAATGCCGGTCATATTTGCTGGAAAAGCTCGGTCCTTTAATGTTGGAAAACAGTTGTCGTTGTTCATGAAGTTGTAATTCGTTGTGATTACCTAATTGTGTTTACGGGAAAGAGCCCAAAGCTCGTATCTTCCCGTCTCCTGATCGGTTCCATATTAGACTTAGTGATACTTATCATACCTGTCCTTAAAACTATGGATTGAGATAGCATTAACTACCTCCTCGCTTAGCCAATTCCAATTATCAACTACTCTTACACTGAAAAAGTATTTCCTTACATCCTGCAAAGAAGTTTTCTTACGAAGCTTCAAACTATGACCTCTAGTTCTAGAGCCAGCCATATCAAAATATCCATCCCTATCCACTCTATCATAACCATGAAGGAATTTAAAGACTGTCACCATATCCCCCTCACTCTTCTAGCTTCGAGTGATGGTAAGTCTAATTCCCTCAGCCTCTCATCATAACTGAGATTGCGTATTTGTGGCACCAGTTTCGTGGCATGTCTTTGAACTTTTTCAAGCTTAGCTATGTGCTTTTTCAAGTGCAGATTCCAAAAGGGGGCTGCATATTCGAGTTTTGGCCTCACATAGGTTACATAAATATTTCTGAACATTTCCTTGTCCATGTGCCCACCCCTTTGTTAGCTCCATTGGTAGGGGTAGTTGGAATGATATGGAATAGGCACATTAAATGTTTGGGTCATATCGACTTTTATAGGCACTGAGAGTTAATAATTGTACCGGAAATCATCCTTGCTACTGAAGATCTTACTGCATTAATCCTTCCTCGATAAGTGCAGTCTCTTTGACCTTTGTCGTTGCCGATCAAAGGTCAGGGACCGCGCTAAGGATTATTGCTCTGAAAATAAACATTGAAGCTCGCCGCCTGCTTCTTGAGAAAAGATACGAGATTTTCACCTTCGTTTGTTCTTGCCACTGACCAAAGGGTGAGTAGATAGGTCAAAAAGAATTATAAAAGAAATAAAGTGAGAAAGAATAATTCATATATACTCTCTACTTATTTCAATATGGTATAAAGTAATTTTAAAATGAAATTCGCCAAAATTCGGCCGTATGGTTTGGCCGTGGAAGTCTAATTTATTTACGGCCAGTCATTTTTGTATACGGCCAAATTTAAGGATCTGGCCACCCTGGTTTTCATAGTGCCTTTGTAAGTAACAGAGATTTCTATCTCAGATTAATTATGTACTACATTGACATGATATTATGCTTAGCTGTGAGGGGGAAGATTTTCTTGTATTTCCTGTATGTTGTAGTTGGTGATTCGACACATGTTTTGTGTTATGTGAAAAATATGGCATACAGTATTTGTAGCACATAATCGTCGTAAGAGCTGACTAGGAAGGTCTATCCGTTTTGTTGGGGGAAAAATGATTCTACCTCCGTATTCCATAGTTTACTATAAGGGACGAGACAAAGAGCTGGCAGTCCCAACCTCCCTGAATTTGTTTTCTATTCACGGAACAAGAGACTTGAGGAGGTATAGAGTAAGATGAAGTTAGTTTCAGCTGGATATGACATCATTGTTAAAAGAAGTCATATGTAAAGCAAGTACAAATGAGATTACAATAAGAGAGAGAAAAAGCTGTGGTGTTTGTAAACTTGGAAGACACCGAAATTTTTCGAAAATTTGAGCCCCATTTTGTAATGATGATGGAATATGTTTACTGGGGATATAGATAGAAACTTTTAAAATAGTTTCCATTAGTGTCTATAACTGGATGATTATAACCCTGTATGAGGCTGGATATGATAGTAAAGTCCTCTTTGAGGTCATATTATTTACAATATGAAAAGTTGTGAAATTTTCATCACCCAAATGATCACTATATAAACAGATTTAATTTTTTGTTTTACAGGTTTCATTTGCTGGATGCTTTTTGGAATGCAGTACAAACTAAGGCCATTTTTATTAATGCCATAGAAGATGTTTGATGCAGATTTTGAATGATATCTGGACATAGCAGTGAAAGATGAGTGAAGGTTTCTAAATTTGTTTTTGTTTGCAATTTTGCATCAACATATGGTACTGTATATATGGTATGTTATGTGATTTTTGTTTTCCTATATATTACTTAACTTGCCTTATATTTCAGGAAGTACCAAGCTAATGCAGACCTCCCTTATACATTGTCCTTTGGAGTGACTAGTACCCTTTAATTCAGGATTCTGGGATCTCAGACTGGACAAAATAATCGCAGATAAGTACAGTATAGATTTCTTAATTTATATTGTTTCATTTTTGAAATTAAATTTGTTTCGTGGTTTGTGCGAAAATATTAACCAAAGTTTTATATTATACATCAAGCAATAACACAGTCCTTCCATTTGCAGTAACACAAGACTCCTAAACATCAAGATGAACATACAGTGGAGACTGCAATCAACATATCACCAAGGATTATGATGGAGTATATCATCTATGAACATACTGTGTCTCAAAGCCATCTGAAATGCCTCATCTCTTTAAATAGTGTTGTTTATCATTGTTCTAGAGCATATATATGAAGAATCTATTTCGTAATTTTAGACATTGAAAATCTACTCATTAAGACAGTACTGTACATGTCACCTCTAGAAAAATTAGTCTCTCTCTCAGCTACAATTCATTTCAGGTGGCTACAAAGGACCTCTTTAATCAGATTTTATATATATATATATATATATATATATATATATATATATATATATATATATATATATATATATATATATATATATATAGTATATGTAATTCTTAGAGAGTCAGATGTTGATTTTACTATTGAAATTATTCCTACTATGCACAGTCATATAAAGAATTGCTTAAAATATAAAGATACATTCATCTTGAATATGTTAAATACACATTTTTACTTATCAATTGAGACCTGCAGTTGTATATTAATGCTTAATATAATAATGTGTTTAAGTTGTACGAGAGGTCTTTTCTGATTCTTTATATTATTGTGTTTAAGCACTCGTCACTTACATTTGGTATACTGTATCATTATTTCAAAAGGAAGATACGATATCACATTTATTAATAGCTAAATCAATAGCAATCACTCAAGTCATTCGTTCATAGTAAAATACTGTTTTCATTTTGGCTTACGATAACTTTGTCCTGGTAGTAATGTCTTAAGAACTAACCAGTTATATATAGATGGAAATTTTTTATTTTTCTTGCTACAATTTTATAGAATATTAACCTCAGTGCTAATATACAGTCTTTATTCTATCATTAGTTTTTCAAAGATTCAAGTCTTCAGTTTAATTTAATTTTAGATTAATTATAGCATTTATTATACTGCTGTAAGTAACTGAACTATCGGAACAGGTAATGATTTCTTAAAGTTTCTACTTGCTCCTTATTATTAAAATATTATATCTTCCATTTTAGATAATGCATATTTATATATAACAACATGCAATTTTTATTTTTAGATGTTTTTGTGAAAGCACTTGAAAGCATGGGAGCATTTCTCAATACTTTGTGATCAAGAGATAGTACTTAGGAACTCACTTTGCAAAATTATGCAACATTGAGTAATGTATTTATTTTTCAACTTAATTTTCTATATGATGTATAATATGTGAATATTGTTTTAATTATTTAATATGTTAATGTTATTCTAAGAGATAGCAGTCATGAATTTCTTATGCAAATGTGACTCATGATTATATGTGCTTTTACAACAACACAAGATAACCATAGTTTATGAATTATTCAGTTTCAACTTCGGTATTATATTTGAATATGAGTAAATGCAGAAAGGCCTAACATAAATATACTTTACTCTCCAAGAATAGTGCTCTTCACATTATTTTGTTTTCCCATAAGTTATGGTAGTTTTTGACATCTATGCAGGTTTTGTTGTAAGTCAGTATACACCTCTCTGGAAACCACTTATGGAGAGTTGTCAACCATTATGATATGCATTTCTCTGTTTTGATTATGTATGTATTTGTTGTAAATTTCTGTGCATTTGATATTTACGAAATGAAATGGAGTGTTCATTAATTCAGCTGTCATGAAACCATGGCTTATAGATTTACATTCTCACATTACAATTGCAGGATAGGTATTATCGCGTTTATAGAAGGCTCTTTTAAGCTCAGATAATGCAATTCCTATTGCCATTTTTTCAGGGCTCTGAATCCTAAAAAAATATATTCTTTGAAGATTTTTACCGTGAAACCAGTCAAACTTTAATTTCTAATTTGTATTTTATTAACTAGTTTGATATTTCTTTATGTAATGCAGTATCCTATCCTTGTTATATACTACAGTACTTTATTAGAATAGCATAATTACTTGATATATTATTATTATTATTATTATTTCATTTTTCTTAGTAATCATTATTACTATTGTCATCATCATGTTACTTGGAGCTATTTCCTATTCATGAATTATATAAAGAATTTAAAAAACAAAAAGTAATAGCATACAAAGTAATTTATTTTGATGTTTTTGCTTAGGTTTCATGATATAACTTGGACCTCATTGAAATATACTAACACTGTGGCTATTAAGTGCAGAAATTATCTTAGATAACAATAACTTCAAAGCTGCAAAACTACTATAAATATAATTGATTATGAATTCATTAATCTTTTGCTATTTACAACTTTGTCATGATTATTGAACACTCCTTTTCATTCTTGTGTCATAATTTTTGTCACTCAGTTTTTTTTTCATGCAACTAATAACAGTAGGAGGTAGATTACTAACAAAGGAAATATGTGTAACCCTATGGCCATGCCTCCTGAGTAGGCATGAGATGGGGAGCAGCAAGGGAGTGCCTGCTGCTGGACTTGGTGTTCTCTCCCTCTAGGAAGCCAGACCTGGCACAGAGTAAGGAGAGTGCACATGGTCCTTTCTTTCACCCAAAAATGGTTATTGAGTCAAGTACTAAGTACTGAAATAGCATTTATATCTTCATAGCCAAGTATATAAAATCACTAACTTGATTATAAGGCAATTGTAATCAACATAGTGAAAATTGAATGTATGTTGAGGTAGACAAGTTCTTTAGAGAGATTGCTTAATCTGATGTAAATAGGAAAAGTTTTGTTTTTACGGAAGTATGATTTTTTGTAAGTTTCAAACATGTCCATGAAAAAAAAGGAACTTTAAGAGAGAAGTTCTTGTATGTTGTAGAAATGAAGCAAAAAATTGATGTATAGTGAGTGGTAAAATACTACTATTTACTTGATGTAATGCATGTATTTATTTTTAATGTATCAACCAATACTGCTCTTATCATTGGTGCATGCTAAAATATATATCTTTTATGGATTCTAATTCTGATGTGAGTGGCAGTATCTTTATAGTAACTTATGTTAATACTTTTGACATCCGAACGATATTTGTGAAATGTTACCTATAAGTATGTATTGTTACCTGTTGTTGCACATACTTCTCTTTACTCCTTTTGTGCTATATGAAAATTATCTGATCCCTAATAATGATTATAAAAGTAATATTATTTCTTTAATATTTGAAGTTGAAACTGTAGCAAATCCAATGTCATTTATTACGAGTATTTTTTAAAGTAATTTAATATTCAAAATTTATGATTTAACTCTTGACATTTTAGGGCATGAGTGACCCCATATTAATGTATCTCTCTGAGATGTTCGTCTATAGCGTGCGTATGAGAATATTATAGTGATATTATATGACTGAATTATTAGAAGTCGTTGGCTTAATCACATTTGCTACCAACCTTTTATGGCCCTGGAAGAGTTTTGTGCAATTATTTTATGCTTGACTCAAAAGTTCTTTAGGGGGAGACCGGTATGGTGTTTAAGCTTTTGTGTTTTGTACTCAGAATTCACGTTTTTTTTTATGCTAGGATAGGAGAGAAAACGGTGACCTGACTATTTGGGGTTAAGAACATGCCTACCTTAGGCATTAGTCATGAAGAGCCTACGCTGGCCACCTCTTACACATGAATAATGTAGTTGCGAATGTAATGCTATTAGGTTTATTTTTATAATTCCATATAATTTTTAACTTTTAATTAAATGGTGTTGTCTTTCGAGGACTGCAGTTCTTTAGAGTAATAGTTATTCAGTTATTAGATTATCTTCATTAATAATGTATAATCTGTTATATTTTTGATGGATGTGCAATAACCACAGCTGTGTATATATTTTTTATTTTGCTAGAGAATACTTATTTTTGGCACTATCTGAGACAGCTGTATCCTTATAATATTTGCATATTGTTTTAATTTTGTAAATTTGTCTGTTTTTAATTTTTGGTTCTAGTATTGTCTTTGTTTTAACTTGGTGGGTTTATTTCTGACTGCTCTGGTTTCTCATTAGACTGGTTACCTTGAAGGTTGTTGATATTGAAGAATTTTCTCTTCCAGGCAGCCTGTTGCATGTGAAAATACTAATGCATTTACTTTATATTCCTATCATAGAGTTTGATGACATTTGAAACAATGAAATCTCAGCTTATCACATCAAAAGGTCCTGAGCTCTTTTCCTTTTTATTTTTGGTTTGTAGAACTTCTCTTCTACTTGATCTACTAAAGAAAGAGAGAGTAGGGAGTGCTGAATCTGCCATATTTTAATTCCTGTAAAGTCAGTGGGCTATGTCAGCACACTATTAATTTCAGATAGCTGATAAGATGGTATGAGACTTTGATAAGGGCCTCGGTTCTTTTCAATACCTCATCTATTTGGGGAAAAAGGCTGGGAGAGTTTAAACAGTCATTGAGGTGGTTTCTCGAAGTCATGGAATACATATTTTTGGCACTATCTGAGACAGCTATATCCTTATAATATTTGTATATTGTTTAAATTTTGTAAATTTGTCTGTTTTTAATTTTTGGTTCTAGTATTGTCTTTGTTTTAACTGGATGAGTTTATTTCTGACTGCTCTGGTTTCTCATTAGACTGGTTACCGTGAAGGTTCTTGATATTGAAGAATTTTCTCTTCCAGGCAGCCTGTTGCATGTGAAAATACTAATGCATTTACTTTATATTCCTGTCATAGAGTTTGATGATATTTGAAACAATGAAATCTCAGCTTATCACATCAAAAGGTCCTGAGCTCTTTTCCTTTTTATTTTTGGTTTGTAGAACTTCTCTTCTACTTGATCTACTAAAGAAAGAGAGAGTAGGGAGTGCTGAATCTGCCATATTTTAATTCCTGTAAAGTCAGTGGGCTATGTCAGTACACTATTAATTTCTGATAGCTGATAAGATGGTATGAGACTTTGATAGGGCCTCAGTTCTTTTCAATACCTCATCTAGTTGGGGAAAAAGGCTGGGAGTGTTTAAACAATCATTGAGGTAGGATCTCAAAGTCATGGATGTTGGTGTTTGCTCTGTTATCTCTGGACTTTAGGTGGATTCCCATTTCTTTCATTTCTATGCATTTAGTAGGCTTAGAAGTTGTTGCTCCTTCTCAGAGGATGGTTTGCCAAAGTTTCCTATTTCTTGCAGTGGTTTCTAAGTTGTTTAATGTCAGTGTCACAGTTCTTCATGTGAATGTTTAGGACATATTTGCATTTTTTCTATTGTCCACTTCTTTTGTTTGCGTTTATCAAGATAGGAGTGGATGTCTTTCAGCAGGTATTCGTCTTTCTTGTACTTGGTATTGAGCCATGCACTCTATACAGTCATTCATATAGTGTGAGCAGTACATTTACATTCTTGGTAAATGCTGTAAGGAGAGCTGATTCACACTGTAATTGTAAAAATAATTTAAGTTACAAAGCAATAATTTTGCTTAGTTTTTTAAGGATATTTTATACCTAGATGCCATTGAATATTCGATCACATACGAGTTCAATACTGTTTTCTATTGCATGAATATTTGATGGTAGAATTCGACAGTGCCTTCCTGTGGCGGAATAGTTTACAAGATCTAGGGTATATTTTAGCATGTTTTTTATGGATAGTATTCATTAGTGGTCTGTTCAGATTTTCAATATGCTCATATCACAAAGAAAGTATTCTAAATGTAGAACTCAAATCAATATATTCTATTAGTCATTTCTTGAGGTGTTGCTGCCTCTGTGAGTAGACGCAATATGACCTGTTACATGTTTTCGCTCTGATTTTGTTTAGTTAGAAAATATTTATACTCGCATGCATCAGTGATGATGGTCTGATCTTACTTCCTTTTCAGTACTGGTATGTCAGTACTTTTTGAAAGATTGGATTTCATAAGAAAATGGTGTAGGTATACTTGACCATGCATAATTTTATGCAGGTCTCTTATCACATGAAGTACTTTATGGCTCCTGTTTTTATTTAGAATATATTTATCTGATTTTTCTTATGCACAGGATTTAATCATGCTCATATTTTCTTTTTGAACTCTGCAAAACTCACCAAATATTAATCGCAAAATGAAGATAATATGCAGGTGTATTGTAGCAAAGCCAGCTTTCACTGAGTTTTGCTATTATTCTTTCTTCTAAACTTGAATGCCTCTTTGTGACGAGAGACAACTTTGTCTTTTATATCTATTCTGTAAAATATTATAAGTAGCCAATGATTTTATCTGTACACATCATTGAAACTGGTGTTTATAAACATTACAGGTAATTTGTTGACTCTTGTAATTTGTTTGGCATCTTTGGGCTTATGTTTAATTGTTTTCCAACTTTAGCAGAATTGTATTTATTCTCACATTATTGCCAGAAGTTTAACAATGTCTCATCTTGCCAGAGATGTTACATGTATTCTGTCTGCTCCAGTTTGGCATATTTCATATGGTAGTGTAAAATAAATGGATTTTGCATATGTATTCATTCTAAATAGGCTGAAAGTTTATTATAAAATTGCTTACTTCTCAATTTCAAGCATACTTAGGTTGAATATGCTGTAGAGCAAATTGCAAACTTTATGGTTAATAAATTAGAATTTGCTCTAAGACGTTATTGCCATCGATGACTTATTTGATATATTTGTCTTATTAGAGTTTGCCTCTTCCTCTTTGAGCTAGTTTAGTTTGAATATGTTGTATAAACAACAAGTAACCGCATAGTAGCAGAGGAATTTTCTTCAAGACACGTTTGCCTCGGATGTCTTATTTGATATATTCGTCTAATTAGCTTGGCTCTTTCTCTTTAAGTCAGATTAAACACTCTGGCTTCAGAGCTCAGATGAGAATTCAGTCTTCATCAAACATGCTCTGAACCTTTAATAGGGATTACTATTTAGCCTTGTCTTACAGCCTTCCGATATACATTAAAGTTACTTGAGTACTAAGAAGGAAATATTATTACGTATCGTAATCCACAATTAGCTGGTGTTTAGAACAAATCATATATATACTTGTGAGATAGTAAAGCTTGTTTTACGTCACAGACTCCCTTTTCTACCAAGGGCTAGGACGGTTGTTTTCTTGCGAAGGACTTGTTTTGGCAGATGTATTCGTTACCCTGAGTGCATGCCCTTGCTAACCTCAGACGTGTGAGATATTACACCAACCTAATTTGGAAGCTGCTACATGTCTTGTTCCTCGGATATGTTTGTAAGGATTGTATTTCTTTGACATAAATATCTGTTGATCCCTAGTGAGTTTTGACATTATGCAATGTCAGGCTTTTCTTATCACCACATTGGAAAAAGTCTAATTACAAATTCCTTGTCATCGTTTGCATACAAGAATATTCTGAAATCTGTTGGTCTTTGGCGCTGTTACCAGCCATTTTATGTAGCACTCTTGTGTCTTCTCTGTTTGGAGTGTAGATACAATAGCAAAGCTGTTGTTCATGTTTCTGATTCGATTGATCCATTCGGATTTGCAGTTTCAATTCATTTTTATGCGTTAGTCTTTTCCATTCAGTATAACATACTTCATGCGTCTTTACTCTGATTTTATTGTCAGGTTGAATTTGTAGTTATCATGCATGGCTTTATGGTCATCATCAGATATTACTCTCCTTTGTGTTTTGTCTCTATGTCCAATGATACGCAGACTTGTTGCCATCATTTGAGTCATGTCTGTCACTCCTATCTGTTAAATACTGAGGTATAACTGTATTGTATCTGACTGATTATTGCAGTAATATTATTTACATTTCCATATAAGGTCATCTCTACTATGCTTTATTCATTACTTAGATGGTCTTTAAATAACACCCATGTCATGATTATACAAAAAGGCAGACTGCCATGGTATCTGTCATAATTAACCAATATGTTCACCACAGATAAATAGATAACCACTATATTGTGATGAAGTGGTTACATCTAAATACCTTGACAACTACACAAATACTTAATAGAACAAGAATTGGTAGGCATTCAGAATTTATTTTGGATAATTGGACTGCTATCCTCTTAGTATTGACATTTAAGAGTCTTGTTTGATTTACACCGTTAAAAATCTTTGATTTACTCTGTGTGATGGGAACTTACCCTTAAAAATTTCTCTCATAATCATTTTAGATTTTTTTATTTTCAAAGAAATTTTATATGGATGTATTGGCAGAGAAAACAACAAAATGATTATACCAGTTTAGGTATGTTTTCTTTCTCGGCAAAGATAATGTTACCCAAGAATATTTAATTACTTATTGCATATTTAAAGATTGGTTTAGAATCTTCATGCACTAGGTTTTGTCCCTCAGTGGTTTTGTAGTGTTTGCAGTTTTTGGATTAGGTCTTCCTGTGTTTTTAACTGCTGTTCGTTCTTTCATATACTTTTAATTCATATCCATGGTTCAGGGTACATATAACTAATTATACATGGTTAATTAGCATTATTCGGTTTATGCATATGTTAGGGGAAACTTAAATTTCCTTATTTCGGCAAAAAAGCTTGGCATTACATTTGCAACCGTTAATCTTATGGTAAGGAATCTTAAAAGTTAATATTAAATAGAGGCTGTTCACATACTCCTTAGTCAAACGGCGTTTGTAGGTGTGAAGGTAACGTTAGTCCGACTTGGCAGCTTGAAAGTTTGGGGATGTAGACCTGAGCTGTCAGGATTGTTCTACCTACAGAGTACAACCCGCGGGTTCTCAGTTGCCTTAGCATATTGTAAAACCTCATAGCGAGAGGAGAGAAAGAACATGGGGATTGACCACCAGTACTGCCCCCTGGGGGATTGTTGAGCCATTTGTAAATTAATTCCTTTAGAAACATTGACTTTGGTCCATGAAGGTTAAGTGTGAATAAAACAACGATGCTTAGTAATCAGTATTTGCTTCTTAATTATGTAAAGAGAGTTACTAGTCAGCCTTCTTTGACATGGGCTGGACATATATTTGCTGTTCCTGAGATACTTTTTTTTTTTTTTTTAGTAGAGTTACTCATGCAAGTATTGATACAGCCTGAATAATGGTCTGTTGCATCTTGGATTTGCTATACTGTATTCAACTTCATATTTTTATATTATAGTTTTATTAGATGTATTGTTTTGTAAATAAACCATTTAAAACAAAAAGAAACAAAAGATCCACGATGATGAGTCAAATTCGTCCTCTTGAGTAGGAAGTGGCATGATGCCCTCCAATGACTACCCCAATAATGGGAGAGGACAAATGACTGAGTGGTTTGCTTTTTTTTTTTTTTTTTTTTTTTTTTACCAGAAAAATAATGATAGTTTAATATATAGCATTTTCTATCTTTTACTTATATCTCATTCTGGTACTCCATTATCCCTTTTCAACTCCTTTTCTCTCCTTTTTGACAACACATTTGGTAACAATTCATTATTTGTAAATGATATTTCATGAATATCGAGTTCACATGCAAGACATACTCTGAGGTGTAGGAGATTGAAATGACAGACACTTTAGTTCACATTCCTCTTGTTGCAATTAAGATAAAGTATAGGGCATGGTATGGTACACTGGTAAACCCAGTTTGTATATACTTTAATATTAATGTAGCAAAGGGAAAAAATGAGCTATTGTGTAAGCCATGTGAAGGAAGTATTCTACACTTTTTAGTACAAGTGAATGTAGTTGGAAATTCTTCATTTTGCTGAAATATTACCAACTATAACAGATGTCAAGAGAATTAACATAAGCTACCATAGATACTACTAATACATCAGAATTAAAATCCATAAGATATATATTCTGTTATGCACCTATTGTGGAAGCAGTATTAGTTGATATAATAAAAAAAATCTACGTCCATAACATCAAGTAAATCGTAGTTTTTAACATTTTGTATGCATCAGTTTTTCGTTCAGTTTTACAACTTACAAGATCTTCTCTCTTATAGTTTCTTTTTTTTCATGAATGTGTCTGAGACTTACAAAAAATCAGACTGCCATAAATTCAAAACTTTTCTTATTAACATCAGATTGAGCAATCTCTCTAAAGAACTTGTCTACCTCAACATAGTCAATTTTCATTATGTTGATTACAATTGGCTCATAATCAAGTTAGTGATTTTATATACTTGGCTATGAAGATATACATGCTATTTCAGTACTTAGTACTTGACTCAATAACCATTTTTGGGTGAAAGAAAGGACCATGTGCACTCTCCTTACTCTGTGCCAGGTCTGGTTTCCTAGAGGGAGAGAACACTAAGTCCAGCAGCAGGCACTCCCTTGCTGCTCCCCATCTCATGCCTACTCAGGAGGCATGGCCATAGGATGAAAATATATTTGTAATTATTTTGACAAATAAAACGTGTGTATTTATGGTAATATTTTTATTTTCCATTGAAAGAGTGTCTGGTTCAATTACAATTCTACCCCAGGTAACTATGTAGTCTAAACACATCTCGTTGCTCTCGTCTATGTTGAGCTATATATACATTCTCTCTCTCTCTCTCTCGTGGGAATAATAAATTATATATGTAAAGCTCTATCACGTAAAAGACTGGAGCTATGAACTGTGTAGATAATGTACTGGTCTTATCTGGCACCCCAGGTAAATATGTAGTCTTACATATTTCATAAGTTTTTCTTTTATACGCTGGAGCTTTACATATATACTCTACTATACCCTCTCAGAGAGATGGAATAATGTGTGTATGTAAGGTTCTCTGATATGTAAAGAATGAGAGCCATGAACATATCAGAGACCCTTAAATACATGGATTTTTCCTTCTCTCTAAGAGAGTATAGTTGAGTATATATATGTAAAGCTCCAGGCTTTAAGAGACAAGATTAATGATATGTTTAGAGTACATATTTACCTGGGGTGCCATATAAGTAAAGTACATTACCTACACACTTCTTTGCTTCTATCTTTTACGTGATGGAGCTTTACATATATACTTTATTATTCCCACTCGAGAGAGAGAGAATGTATATATAGCTCAACACCTAATAGACGAGAAGTACAAGGTGTGTTTAGACTAGATAGTTATCTGGGGTGCCAGTTTACTATGTAATCTCTACACATTCCCAAGCCTCTACTCTTTAGACATCGAAGCTTAGCCTATTAGTATACTCTATTCCCTCACAGAGAGGGAATGGTGTATTTGCGCAAACCTCCAATAACTAAATGATAAAGGCTTTTAAATGTGTAGATGCTATATAGTAACCTGGGTTGATATAACTAAAACTACAATTCTTCTGTATAGTCATGCAAAAATTATCTGTGCTCAAGAAATGCAAGTAACTTGCTCTATTTAAACAACTATTCATTGTGGAATACTGTAGGTTACTGAAGAGTAAGGGTCTTAAGCAATGTTTAGGGGAAAATATTCTCATCTATATATAAAAATACGAGGAAGTATAATTTATTTTCTTTCCTCTACCTGAGTGCTCACCATGGGTCACTGCATCCTACCTTGGTAAAAAGAATTCCAAATCAAACAGCAGCAGTCAGGGTAAATGCTTCCATTCTATCAATATTAGTATTCATACAAGTTCCATATAATATTCACAATATAAAGTGAAACAGACATTCACTCTTGATTGGTTCAGTTTGTGTAGGAACTTCTTGTTCTTCCTTTTGCTAATACACTGATGTATGGTGGTCACTCAGGAAAAAAAAAATACTAAAAAATTACCAAAGATTATTTTTGCAACAACCAAAGAAGTAATTACATAAAGAAAAAAACATACACAAATTTTATCCTTACATGAATTAATGTTCAAGTCGCCTTCCTTTAAGAATTGAGACTCATAAACAGCATTTCATTAAATCAGTGAAAAGCCAGAGACCACACTTGAAACCGCCCTCAAAAAAGTAAAACATCACTAGAGACAAAAGTGGAAATTATAAAATATAGTAAATAATAAATTAATGAGCTTAAAACTGGCCATGGGCTCCCTATTGCAAGTGTGCTAGTGTAAGTATCAAGTGCATAAAAATAATTTGTTTCTCAAGTTCTCAGATACTAGAGTATTAAATTTTTAACTTTCAAAAATATATTACGGTGGAAGCAACACATATATAAACTTGGCCACTATATTCTTTGTAATAAAATATCTAGCAATATCTATATTTTTCCTCATTACTAACTACCCACCAGTCTGCTAATGTATTAAATTATCTGACCTAATTAGGTAATTTTATGTTATTACTGTCAAGTTCCAAGACAGGCAATTATGCCTTTATTAAAATCTGAACAAGTGCTGATGTTAGCTCCACCACAGACATCACCTATCAATTGGTGTAGTCATCACCGAGTTCCGGTTTTACGTCACGGATTCCCTTTTCAACCAAGAGCTAGGATGGTTGACTTGTTTTGACAGATGTAATCGTTATCCTGAGTGCATGCCCTTGCTAACCTCAGACCGTGATGGGTGTAGAGTTTTCATCGAGTACCACTGTCCTCTCATTTTTATCCCAAAATGGCTTTGACAAGGTAAATTTGTATGAGCTACATTGGGGAGGTAGTTTGAAACTTCGTAAGAAAACTTCTATGCAGAATGTAAGCAAGTGCTTTTTTTTTGGTAATAGCTGATGATTGGAATACGCTAAGTGAGGAAGTAGCTAATGCTAACTGCTTTCAGAGTTTTAAGGATAAATATGATAAGTATCATTAAGTATACAAATGGAACCAACAAGGGATGGTAGTTACGAACACAAATCTCTTTCCCGTAAGCACAATCAGGTAATCACAGGGCCTCATGGGGGAAGCCAATAGCGAAGGGTGTTGTTCCTCAATGAGGTCAACTTTATAAACAAAAACATGTGAATGCAAAAAAGTACACATTATTCATTATGTTACAGTTGAGATTAGAGTTCTGTGAGAGATTAATTAACTTCATCCCCATCTTACTCTTTAGAGCTTTAAGGAAATAACTGAGGAACATTTTTGCGTATATTCTAAAAAATCGGCGTAAATATGAAGTTAATCCCCATACATTAATTATAAACAATAATAAGGACTGCTAAAAAAAAGTTATCAAAAGACAGTGAATCAGCTAATAGCAGCAGAAGAAACAAAAATTCTGAACCTTTTTTACCCTAAATTAAGCAATTTACCCCATTTTGGATATTTTAACTGTATTCTTTCTCCCAGCTTTAGAGCAATCATTTAACTATCAGATTTATTATAGAAAGGGTGTTCATGTAGAAGCAAGAGCAACGAAGGCAAAATATTAATGAATTGCATTCAGTATAATTATTATCTACTATTTTCATGGGTAAAAAAATATGAATCTATGAATATAAGTCTTGGCTCCCTCCTAGCTCCAAATGTGGTATAACTTCACTCCTCAAAAGCCATTTAGGGATAGGGAGAGGATAATTGCATTAATCATGTGTTAGTTTCAGTCTTCGCAAAATTTAGTAAGGAAATCTTTATATATGGAGAATATACTTGAATAAATTCAACCTCTTAAGAATTTTTTTTTTTTTAAAATCAATTTAATGATGAATGTATGAGATAAATGTCACGGACTCCCTTATCCAATTAAAGCTAGAACGGCGCCTTCTTTTGAAAGACGTTGTTTATGTTAGTGCAACAATTACCCTGAGTGAATGCCCTTTCTAACCTTAGACTGTGGTGAGTTTCGAACCCACGACCTGATGAATCAAAATTACGCATACTACCAACCCAACCACGTCGGCTAACATAGCCATCTTCAAATATATGCCTAGCCTGCTGGCTAGTACAGTGGTAACGCGCTGGCTTCGCGTTCACGAGGTCGAAAGATCGGTTCCCGTCCAAGACCGAGAGTTTAAGCTGTTTACTGACAGGAACTTCTGTGGTTGGACACCACAGTGGGGGGTTGGGGCTTGCCCTGGCTGACGAATACCCATTGTATTGAAATGGAAATAAAGTTTGTTTGTTTGTTTTGTTTGTATGTTTTATTAAATTTACAGAAAAGTTCTACACTGATGGTGAACAACCAACAATTTTTTCAAGAGACGAGCAGTCATTGTAGTGCCAACAGAAGAATGCTTCTTGACTCTTGATTGGAATGACATTTGTACAAAGTCTTCTCAAGAAATCCACTTGACATCATCTGGAAAACATGACGAACTAATTGATCTTAATATTCAATAAACTTTTTAATATAAAAAAAATGTAAGAATTAAAATATAATTTAGTAGGAAAATCTAAATAACATAAAAGATACACTTCGTACGTAAATTTCGGCAAGCTGGCATATTCTATCATTTCGTAATCTGTTATTTTTTCCATATCAGTATATTATACCACCAGTTCATCCTCACTCCTTCTTTTAGTGGTCCTGTGGCAAGAAAAAAATATTCAGTGCATAGGATTTGTCAGCCCATCCTTCCTCTCTTGACCCTTTTTACCATATATTCAATGAAATAGAGTATGAAGGTACAGAATCTTTTAGATATATTTTTGCAGTTTAAACTGTTAGCTCTTCACCCCAGTAAGCAAGAACAATATCATGAGTTTTTCAATCCAAGGCCAACCAACGCAGAAGAGGAACTGAAAAAGAGGCCGAACTGCAACAACCAACATACGACCCTGACGAGGTACAAGAGACTGGGAAAGGCTTCATTTGTTTGGACAATTATTTCATCTCTCTAAACATACAAAACACCAGTTTTTACTACATTGAGAAATGACTCTCCAGTGGTCCTTTCTTGAAGACTCCTAACCGGACACATTGAGAGTATTCCACGACCTAAGTACAAATACATACATTAGTCATGCTCCACACCTGCTATTCAAGTCTACACACTGAAGGTTCACTTTCAGCAACTCATGCTGAAGTAGGACCCATTTTACCTTTACATCACTTGCTAACAAGAAACACCACATCCATACTTGGCTCTACTCACATGCTCCCAACACCTTCCTTCAACATCATCCCCTATTCCTTGCACACCATCCTGCAATATGCCCATTATTTCACCACCAAAAATTGGAAAAGATCACATTGGCAGTGGTGTTGGTCGATTAATCACCCTAAAACTGATATATATTTACTTCATGGACACAAGTGCACGCACATAATCCCTCCTCCTCCCTCATAACACTACCACAGAAATACAAACAATTAAAGTCTGCACTGGCAACACATCATTCATAACAATCAAAAATACAGATCCCCTCTCAAACATCCCCCACAATGCATAACTACACCCTAATATTACAATGTATCAGAAATACTCAAAACAATATACTGGGTACTGACTTCAGAGCCAAGACGGCTGCTTGGTTTGTTGACAACAGTGACATTTACAGAGGGCTGTTAATACAAAACCAAACTATAAAACTTATCATTCCATATTACATTTAATATTCACTAATACATTCCCCAACAAGTCAACTTCCTATTATCATTTCCAGATATCAACTTCTGTCCATCGAAACTCACCCCAATGACATGATGGAAGGTGGTCAAAATACTAGGCTGTAGCCACCTCCTTGTCATCATCATCAAAAAAAGAATTACCTCAGTGGGCCACAGACACACACACACCAACTGGGGAGCTTTCAATAATGAAACAGAACAACAATTTGAAAATCTAAATAGTACTCCCATCACAATCATTATCAATACTGCACACTCTTTTGATGCAAAAACAGACAATAATAATTACCTGCAAATGCTTGACCACAAAACAAACATCAGCAAACTCTTAAAAAAGTCTACACTTCATTAAGAAATCCAACGGTAATACAACCAAATCACAAGCTGAGAGCACTTCTAACATGACAACAGAAATATCATCAGATTACAGAAAATTCCCTACAAACCAACTCTAGTCCTTTCACCATCAGGCAAAGCATATCCTCAACAATTTCATGCACTCATCTGCCTGTGGCCCTGACAAAAAAAAATCAACATACAACTACACACCTGGGACCACATAATATACAAGCGCTCATTACCAGCCAAACTACAGCAACTCACACAACACAATGCTGATATATGATGTCATTATCACAAACCTAAAATCCGTCAAAAATCACACAACCCTCTTAACATCATCCCAATATACTACTTTATGCTCCCTCTAGTCACCGAATGACTAAAACTGCAACAAATAACACCTCACATTCCCTTAGCCCCATCACAACATGGCTTCAGAGCATTCCATCCTACATAACACCTTTCTTGCAGACCTGACACAAAGAAATTTTGATGGAAACAATTCAGCTCGGCCACACAATAAGACAGTACTCGTGACATTAGACCAAAGTAAATCCCTGCCATAAACTAACAGATAAAATTTTTAATACAAACAGGCAGGTCAACTACCTTACAGCCAGGTGTGCTCACATATCTCAAGAATCTACCCACTGCACACTCGCCCAGAGTAAACATAGCTTTCTACGCAGAGGACGTAACACCCACAAGGACACAACAAACCCCAAACAACTGCAGACCTCCTCCAGCCTTACCTCAACACACTACATCCATGGTTCACCTCAAACAGCATTAGATTAGCCGAAGCCAAAACCAAGTTCCTCTCCTCACTAACTGGGCAGTGGAACATTGTCACATTCCACACCTCACAATAAACAACATCCTTAATGCACACATCTAAAATCCTTGGTATAACATATGATACATCAGTGTCATTTTAACATATCGCAAACATCAAAAACAAACTGACAGCAAGACTTAATGCCCTCAGATCACTTCCCCTTATAGTATTTCGACACTCTACAACCGTATACAAACCATACATGCGCTCCATGATGGAATAGGCAAGCCCTGCTTGGGCATCTAACTTCTCTAAATCCCACTTCAACACCTTACAGAACAAAGCACTAAAATATAATAGAGGCTGCACAGCTACAACACTTACACCAAGAAATCAAAGTCCTGAAAGTCAAAGATCATCTGGATATGAGAGGTACACATATACTTGCTGCAGCTACCACAAACCATTCCTCCCACTAGATTACATGGTAGAACACACACACATACACACACCAAGGAATATTAAACAACACCTAGAATGTAATATCACATACCAATTCTGCCATCTTTTTTTTTTACACCCCCCGACCACCCAATACATATTCATACCCAGTTCACAAAAGACAGCTGCATACACAACTCAAAACATACATCCTTTAAAACCTTCCCATCTATGTGAAGACCGAGTCCACATGGCCAAGCTGCAATGTGGGCACCACCCAACCCTTCTGAGCTATCAGAACCTGGACAAGTCCATCAATGATGCTTGTCCAAGTTGTAGCACATCACTGCATACAATCAAACAAATTCCGGAGGCTGCGGTGCTTACAATCACTCCCAGAAAGCAAAGCCAGGGATCAGCAGAGTTTTCAGCCGCCAGGCAACTTTAAGGGAAGAAGAAGAGCGACAGAATATATATATATATATATATATATATATATATATATATATATATATATATATATATATATATATATATATATATATATATATATATATATATATATATATTTTCCTTGCAAGCTCTCTGGGAAAGCTAAGGATTAGGGACTCGTTGCTTTTGATCAGGCAATTTAGGGAACAACAGTAATAACAACAAACATTCCCACCAATAAATCTGAACTTCCACATCTACAAAATTAAGTAATGTAAACGCATTTTCAAATTTTGTACAAAGTATCAGTTACTCTTTCCTCAGCTTTGTAACTTCCACAACAATACACAGAAAGGGAAACAGATTCAAATTATTCAATGTAACAATTACCTAGAATATGAAAAGAATGATAATTTTGTTGCAACGTAGTGTTCAGAATAGCTTATAATTAAAATTTTGACTTTATAACATCTAGAACATACAGGGAAGCCACAACAAGAGTAAGAAGTACAGTTGGCACTACAGAGCCTTTTCAGGTGAAAGTTGGACTCCATTAGGGATCAGCTCTTAGCCCCTATCTATTTAACCTTCTCATGGATGTGATGGTGGAGGAAGTGACAAAGGAGGCACCATGGAGCATGCTCTTTGCAGACGATATTGTTTTGGTCTCCGAGAGCCGTGAAGAATTGCAAGAGAGGTTGGAGCTATGGAGGGGTTTGCTGGAGGATTACGGACTGAAAGTGAGCAGACAGAAAACGGAGTACCTGGAGTGCAATGTGACACAAGGAGGCGACCTGTTCATGCAAGACCACAAGCTCCCAAAGTTGGACGCCTTCAAATACCTCGGCTCCTACGTAACGAAGGATGGAGACCTAGAGATTGATCATAGGATCCAGGTAGCGTGGAACAGCTGGAAGAGAACATCAGGGGTGCTATGTGACAAGAAAATCAGTGCTAGAGTGAAAGGAAAAGTGTACAAGTCAGTTGTGAGACCAGCGTTGCTGTACGGAGCGGAGACGTGGCCGGTGAAAAAGATTCAAGAAAGGAAGATAGATGTCGCAGAAATGAGAATGCTGAGGTGGATGTGTGGGGTGACGAGGGAGGACAGGATACGAAATGACCGGATCAGAGGTACAGTGAAGGTGGTGGAGGCGTCGGCAAAAGTGCAGGAGAGGAGATTACAGTGGTTCGGTCATGTGAATAGGAGAGAAGAAGACTACGTGGGTGTGAGAGTGATGGAGATGGACGTGGAGGGCAGACGTAGACGAGGAAGACCTAAACTACGGTGGAAGGACCGACTGAAGGAGGATCTCAGAGAGAGACAGCTGGGGGAGGAGCAAGTGATGGAACGGAACCAGTGGAGACGACTAGTGAAGAGATGCGACCCCATATGGAAATGGGAACGCAAATAGAGGAAGAAGAAGAACATCTAGAACATACTAGGATTTTGAAAATACATTTTAATATTATGTGTCATAAGTAAATGCAAAAAAGGACACATGGATTGGGATTTAATAATAAATTACATATGTGTGGTGACTATTCCCAGAATGCCTGCTTTCACCTGGTCAATGAATAGTCTACTCTCAGTTTTTTGCAGGCTACCGTACACAAAAATATTTACTCCACCAACTTCAAATAAAGTTGGGCTAAAACTTACTGGCTTACAATTAAATATAAGACAAACTGTACGGTACTAAAGGGGTAGGGCATGAGTTACGTTTACTTAATAGTTAGTGGAGAACTCCCACTGGTTAATAACACAAATACACTAAATAATATTAACTGAACACTGCATAAATCCAGGGTTAAATGAAAGACTCATCGATAAAATATAAAAATATATTGAAAAAAAGTTAATATTATAATGGAGCAATATTTCCGCCCAAAAGAAAAGGTTAAATTTTACTTTAGTAACAAAGAGTTATAGCTCCAGGCACGACTGCTGGACACCTCAAAAGAAACAACACTTAGTATCGATTTTATAATTGTTCAAAATCCAAAAACTTTATGCAATATTATAACACAGTCACTGCTTGACAAATTCGACAGCTATAGTCCAAGGGGAGAAATGGGAGGCTCATAAATTTACACGAATTTTACGAGTCTCTAACAATAGCTCATCACCTGGTGCCGTCCTCAGAAAGAGTCCTCGTCCGTTCTGTAAACAAATCAGACGAGCATCACATTCTAAAATAAAAGGATATAATTTTATCATATTATACATAATTAGGGATTCCCTAAGATTTAGATTAGCTTTACAAACAAATTCCAATTATTCATGAGAAAATGATGAATTAATGACAAAATAAATGATTGGTTTAATATAGTCTCTCAATGAATATATTCATGTAGGTAGATGCAATGCTAATTATGGTATTACAATAAAACACGCACAAGGTATAACTAATGAAACTGTGTGTGATAGACAGATCACCACAATATGAAACCCAACAATCGACTTCCTAAAAATATAATAATTTAAGATCGGTAAAAATATATTGCAAAAGTAGAAAACTGTACAAATCTGGCCATTATATGGTATGTTTTTTTTTTTATATCAAGTGCACCACTGCCTCGTTCCTTAAGGAGACTTTGTTTCCTTCATGGGCAATAATTGCGGCCACACTGTCAGCTATAGTGGGATAAGGTGTCATGCCATAAGAAAAAAATTCAAGCTATACTTGCAAACAGACTTACCTTGATACTTATTACATAGTTACAATACTACATTTCTCAATTACTTGCACCTTCAGAAAAAACATTTATAAGCATATTCTTATGTATGAGATAAACCTGCAATTAGTTACACAATAGGCCAGCAACATCCAACTATGTACTCATTTTATACTTGCGGAGTTGGCACTGTCTAGGAGACAGAATATTATCCCCTCCACAATTTTGAACAATTTCCAATCATTTCATCTATATTACGAACAGAACGAAGCACACTCGTACTTGAATCTTTTCGTATGGCAGACCAGACTTCATCCCAATAAGCCATGGATGCTCCTGAAAATTAAAATCACATTACTTGAAATATAATATGAAAATATAACTATTGTACACATAATTACATGGGACATTTATGTAGAGCAGGATTTCACAGTTATGCACAAAATTACATGATTGATTTCTTTAAATTCTTTTAATGCCTAAACTATTAATACCCAATACCTCAGAGATAAACTTACTATGGACTTTGTTTCTCTTTTATTCAAATTTCCTTATTCTATGCATATTACCCTCTACTATATATCCCGGTAAGCAAAATGACCACAACAATGAGAAGTGCACAATAAATATTACTGTACAACTTACGTCCATCTCTTTAATCAATCAAGCCCTCAAAGTCCATTTTACACATGCAAATACAGTGGACGACATCAAGCATTACTAAGATAATACTATTGTATATTCACAGTATCAGGCCCCCAGGCTTCACAAAGTTACACTGACCTCTTCATGAGGGTTGATTTCACTGATGTACATGACTAAATTAAATGGGTTTATAAATGCCTTTGTAAGAGAGGATTTTCAACATGGTAACACTTTCATCTCCATCCCTTAGGGGGAAAGTGGCCCTAACCGAGAGCTTAACACTTCCTCCCTTGACCTTAAGCCTCTTACTTTTGTTAAATAAGGCGAGTTAGGTGGGCGAAGGTTAAAGGATAAAGGTCTCTAATGAAAAAGAAAAGCAAGGGACAGTGATAGCACTAGAGCCAAACTATATACCTACCATATTGCCAGGGCTCAACTCCCCCTCTCCAAGCAAATGGACCCAGTGATCTCCATCAACGGCTGAATAATCAGGCAGACCTTTAGCAAATCCTCGACCCCAATTAAGTGCCCATTTTATTGATAATGATATGAGACAGCGAAGCTCCAGTTATGAAATGTAACTGTAAAGTTTACTCCCATAATTGATTTAGACACCCTCATGCGATTTTCCTAGTGATATTCTATGTAAAACCATTAATATTCATAAAATTAATGGGGGGAGTGAAAATGGATAATTTCCAAGAGTCTTTAAGCTAACTACATATCATCGACAAATTGAATAATGGTAAATGCTTACTTTATTACCCCTAACAAGTGAAATGAAAATATCAAAACATTCAAAAAATATGTAAGCTAAAAAAAAAAATTATTTCAATTATCAACTCAATTTTTAATGGGGGAGGGGAGAGTAAACAAACCTAACGAAACCTGATTGGTTAGAGATCATGAGATAATCATAATTGGGGTGTAAAATATCAACCCATAAAAAAAATATCTAAAACCAGTAAACTTATTCCATGCAGCAACTCGTGTCTTAACTGGGAGATGATGTACTGAGCTGGCCTAATATTAAAATAAATTTCATGAGATTTTTCCTATATGGGGTGGCAAAAGTCAGCATGTATAAAACATACGATATATATCTCTTTAATACCCCAATGGGTAAAATGCAAGGGTAAAATTGCATTATAGGACCACCTCTATTTTCCAATTGAAATAAAAAAATTTTTGGTAGTTTTTTATGTTTTGAATTAACCTAACCTAAATTAACCTAACTCCATTATTTCATTAACTCAGTGCACGATTTGAAACTGAGTAACGGGCGGCTACAGCAACTCTTCACTTACCAGAAAGCCAGTGATTTTTAACTAACGGTTAATTTTTCCCAGTGATTTTTAACTAACGGTTAATTTTTCAGAGTGAAGGACTAACTTCCGGAGCAAATGAAGGTCAGATTCGCTTAAAACACATAAAAAACTAGCAGAAAACCTTTATTTCAACTGGAAAACAGAGGTGGTCCTATAATGCAATAATACCAATGCAAGACTGAAATGGTCAAGATCTGTTTTATGTACCCCTTCCATAGTCAACCCGACATATTGGCATTAACACTACTTCCTGAAATGTACCGCACTACTGTATAAACACCCATATTAACACGATTTGATTATTTAAGTACCCATCTCCACCTACCAATATCAACCTTGACACACACAAAAGTGAATTTCGACAAAAACAATTATCAGATTTATTAAAAAAAAACAAAAACATCAGAAAATTATGTCCAAAAATTGAAGGGGTGCATAAAACGAATCTTAACCAACATTTAACCTAAGTGTCATACTAATAGGATATATTTCACCATTATAATGAGCGAAGATTACTTGAAATATGACAACGAAATTACGTCAGATTATCTATAAATAAATTATTAAGTGGAGAAAATGGAAGACAAATATTTATCATTTGCTGGCTCACTCGAAGTCTCGTCAGTATTTCAACGCCATCTTAACCTATAGAAATGAAGTATTTTTACCAAAATCACAATAATGCTTTTATGCACTGAATTCATCAATACAGAAGCACTGTGCTGAGATTTTAGCGCAAACAAAAAAAAAATGCTATAAATTAACTGGTTAATGCACTATCTAGGTCGTCGAAAATAGCCTCTTCTTCTTCAGTCAGCCATATTGGCTCGTTTCTTCTTTTTAGTGAGGTATCAGGGTTGCCAGGTGCTTTTCTGAGAAAAATGAGATATGCAATAAAAAAAAGGACATTTATCTTACAATATATATATATATATATATATATATATATATATATATATATATATATATATATATATATATATATATATATATATATATATATATATATATATATACACAGAATATCTTTATGTAATACTCACTTAAAAATCAAAATAAATAATTTCTTCGTAGGAAATAGCTTCGCTATCGTCTGCAGCAATGGCTGGAGAGCTTGGTTGGCTGTCCTTTTTTTCGTGAGAATAAAAAAAAAAGATGGGTCTCAAAAAGGACAGATTGTCCTTAAAAGGACAGACCTGGCAACTCTGTGAGGTATACTAAATATCAGTATTGCCAACTAAAATGTAGCATTTTCCCTCAAAAATCCCAGAAAGTTTGACAAAATATCTCTAAATGTCCCTACAGTTTAGTAAAATATCCCTACGCATCCTTATACTTTTATATTGTGCTTCATAACTTTTTAAGTAAAATCACGGACGTAGAGAGTACACTTACCAAGAACTATGAACTTCTTCTTCTTCTTCTTCGTCTACATCTTTTCCTACTTTTATGTGGGGTCGATGTTTCTGGCCAGTGTTCTCCATATGTTTCTGTCCCATACCTCATCACCCAACAAACCTTTAGACCTCAGGTCGTCATTGATGCAATCCATCCACCTACGCTTTGGTCTCCCCCTCCTTCCCCCACCCTGTATATCCATTTCCATCACTCTCCTCCCAACATACTGTTCATCCCTCCTAACGACATGACCATACCATCTTAGTCTACTTTCTTGTATCTTATCTGATATTTCTCTAACTTTTGAGGTACCTCTAATTACCTCGTCTCTGATCTTATCGCTTCTTGTCATCCCACACATCCATCTCAACATCCTCATCTCTGCCACATCCAGTTTTTTCTCTTGTGTCTTCTTTATTGCCCATGTCTCTGCTCCATACATCATCGCAGGTCTCACAACTGTCTTGTGCACTTTACCCCTCAACTTAATCCCTATTCTCCTGTCGCACAGTTCCCCAGAAACTTACGTCCAGTTCTTCCATCCCGCTTGTATTCTGTGGGTTATTTCTGACTCTAGGTCACCATCCTCTGCTACTGTTCCCAAATACTTGAACTTTTCAACTCTTTTCAACACCTCCCCCTGCAAATTGACCTCCCCATCCTCATCATCTCTCAACCTCAAGTACTCTGTCTTCTTACTGCTGATTTTCAGTCCTCTATCCTCCATCACTCTTCTCTACTCCTCAAGCTTTTCCTCCACTGCCTCTCGTCTGTTGCTACGCAGTACAATGTTATCTGCAAAGAGCATACACCATGGAGACTGATCTCTAATACCCTGGGTTACTACATCCAAGACCAGTTCAAATAGATATGGACTCAAAGCAGACCCTTGATGCAGACCAACATATACTAAGAGACTTATCGTCAAGCCCACACTGCTCTTAACATTTGCCTCTGCCCTCTCATACATATCTTGGATGATTCCTACATATTTCTCGGGGACTCCCTTTTCTCTAATACACCTCCACACCTCTTGACGTGGTACTTGATCATATGCCTTTTTCAGGTCAATAAAGACCATATGCAGTCCTTTCTGTTTCTCCCTATGCTTTTCCATCATTTGTCTCAAGGCAAATATGGCATCCACTGTCCCTCTTCCAGGCATGAACATTACACAATAAGTAGAACTTACTTTTATTTAATTATGTGAATGCAAATCAAGCTTAACAAAAGCATGTAAATACTTACAAATATCTCGTGTTAGTTTTTATTTCCACCAAAGGCGGAATGGGGAAAGCTAGAGAAGCACATCCACACTCCACAAGGTATGAAATTAGACTAAACAATTTCTAAGCAGAATGAAATTTAAGATATTAAAGAATACGCAATAGTTCATACTTAAAGAGAACTAAATAATTTAAAGGGAATACGTAAATTTCTCAACATTCTGACTTCACCAATCTATTGTATATTTCAAAAGACTAATAAAGCAAAAGTTACCCAAAGATATTTAAAATGAATTTTGTTTTAATATTGATGACGTGATTAGAGCTTTCACATAACTCTCATTGGAACTAGTAGACGAGTATATACATGAAGCAGATAAAATATGTGAATAAAACATTTTATTTTTGAAACTCTAGTACCTTGGATATATGTATTGAGATTTATAAAATACGAATTATATTAATTTATAGGTAAGTTTTTCTTTTCCATTTTTTCCATCATTTTTTCATTCTATCACATTTATGTGATTTCTCAGCCTTTGGAACTAACATGCGTAGGTATATTAGCAGAGATTTCAATTATCTTTTTCTCACCTGAATAATAGTCAAAGACTAGCTGTACAATACTTTAAAAGCAAGTAATTTACAATACCCACTAAGTTTGTGTTGGTTGGATACATATTTCTTTTCACTTCTTACTCATATACTCTCAGTAGCTTCACATTCTCTTATTTTTTTTGCGGGCAATCTCTCTTTCCCTTGCTACCACCTTTATGCTCTCTCTAAAACCTCATTTTGTCAACTTCCTAGAGTACCATTTGTTTTCATCTCGACTCAAGTTTTTCGTCTCCTTTTCTTGTTTTGCATTTCATAACCATTGATCCTTATTCATACCTTACCAGGACTTTTCTTCATACCACAGTAGTTGATTTTTGGAAGTCGCTAAGCAAGGAAGTAGCTAATGCTAATTGCATTAATAATTTGAGGAATAAATATGATGGATGTCACTGATTTTAAAAATGGAACCTATTATGAGACTTTATGATCGAATTATGAATATATCCATTTTGAATATTCAAAGTGGCTGTAAAGCTTTCGAGGAGTGCAATGAGATAAATATCTGTTTGTGTTGTATGTTGAACTCTATTATTTTACTCTTTTATTGAGAGAGAGAGAGAGAGAGAGAGAGAGAGAGAGAGAGAGAGAGAGAGAGAGAGAGAGAGAGAGAGAGAGAGAGAGAGAGAGAGAGAGAGAGAATTATAATAAGTGTAACAAACTTTTCCACCTATAGACCTATGCAGTCTCATTTTTAACTCCATTACGACATAAAAATCTCAAAATATTCAATAAGCCTCAAAAACTCCTACTTACTCAAGCATAGGTCTCTTTCCAGTAAGAACAATTAGGTAATTATATGTGAATCAGGCACCTGTGCAGTGTCATCATTGATGGGATAATTGCTCATTTTCCAACTCCTGCCTTGTTTCAATAGCATGGCTACAGTTTAAAGAAGGCATTTTTTCCTTTCCTACAATCACAGTAGTATGCGTTGCAATGCTCTCAAGGGCTAACTGTTAAATGTAAGATGCTTTAAAGAATGTGTTTTAAAAACTCTTGAAAAACACATTTTTGGTAAGGTTCTAAATAATTTTCTAGTCGTTATATATGTGGGAAGAAAAACACTATGTAAATACTTGCACCCATTTACTTCAGCATTAATATACAAATATATACAAAGTTATATAAAAAGATACCCTCTTATATGATAAATGAAAAATCACCAATTTTTTTTTCAGCTATCACACTAAAGTAAAATGATACAGGTTACTTAAATATGACTTAGCCCATCTGATTAATCTTTGTCACCTTTGTTACCAAGTCTAAGAAGGATGAAAACAGAAAAACTGTGTTACGATGTCTAGGAAGGATGTTGAAAGAAAATTTCTTAGTGCACCTTTACATCTGTCAGAATGATCTTACTATATTAACTGCGAATATGGTACTAATAAAGTCTTCAATGGAAGTTAGTTCTCAATTTTTTGAGATTTTAGTGAGAGTACAATTGATATTTTAAAATTAAGTGTAGCGTACATTACTTTCAAGTTTTATAAAGCCTTGATTTGTTACAGTTATTGTTTAGTATACTGACCCAGTACAGTACTGTACTGGTATAAAGGGAATATGAAAAAAAAAATCAGCTACACTCGCATGATCTTGAAAGCATAATTTGAAAAAGATGACAAAGATTCAACTTATGAGTAAATAAAAGCATTAAACATGACTCAGTACACTTGGGTGTCAACTATTATTATTGTACCTTGCTTGACTGTCACATTTTCTGATGATACTTTAAAATCTATATGACTTACAAAAAATCTACGGCATTTTTATTATGCAAAGGCACAAAAAGATGCCCAAGTGGCTGTGTCAAATATTACACTATTGCTTTTTATCTCCATTTTACTAAAAGAAAAAAAAGGACCTATGCAGTTTGCAAATGGGTCAGTTTTGGGATTTCCTTCACCCAGACAGGAATGAGTAGACGCCAGCTAACAAGGCAATGCCCACTGCAAATAGGCGATAGATACCTCCATTGTTGGATGAAATCTCGTCCAGCCATGATTTTTTGTATAAAATTCAATGAAGCATTTTTCGGCCACTTTTTCAGGCGAAGCAGTTACAAGTTTTGAAAAGTGTGTCATAGGATTGTCAAGGAAATGGAAAAAAAGAGAGGAGCAGGTATACGGCAGAGACGACTTGAGAGGTAAATACGAAAATTATATCTGCAAGCTCATGTCTAGTGGTGTGAGTAGATTATCACATAAAAGGAACATATGAGGGATATGGAAGAGAAAATTTTATTCACACTACAGGTCAACCATACTCGATGATAGATATACTTTAGAAAATTATCTCTTATATAGTACAGCATATGGAGAGGTAGGTGTTATAGGACTCACGACTATGCCCTGTGAGATCACACATGCTCCGAAAATACCCAAAGAGATCCTTCATATGGATGAACAAGCATTCTCAAAGCAGTCACAAAGGACATTCATTACGATACTCTATGATACTGCTTTTGCAATAGAGTTGCAGACATAAGCTCTAGAGAAGACAATCAGAAAGAGGAATGCACAACAAAATTACTAATATATATCAAAAGAATTGGAAGCACTGACTGCTGCTAAGGAGTTTCTGGCCTGTCAACAAGAAGACAAATTGTCTAAGAAATATAAGTCACAATGTTCTGTCTGGAGATGCCAGGTAATAAGACAAAAGTCTCTTCCCAACCAGAAAGTACCTCTTATGCTCAGTGTATTGAAATCAAGTGATAAAAAAATTTCTGAATAACATATATGACAGACAATATAGAACAGAAGATCCAAATTAATCACTAAATAAGTGCACACAGAAGAAAAAATTGTGAAGCTGGAGACAGAAAATCTGTGCAAGTCTAACATTACCTAGTTGTAGACTTTATCCAAATGGATTATTGCTTTCACCGTCATTGTTCTTGCAAACAGAGGGCCACAAATATATGAATTTTATTGTAGAGAGCCAGGCTAGGCAAAATTCCATCCTACAATGGAGCTATATGCTAATCCAGAGTGGGTGTCATTCACAGAGATGATATCTACCCCAATGTGTCAAAAGTGGAGAACAACAACCAAGAAGGCAATATAACAATATGACAGATGCCGTTTCACCACTATTGTCCCTAAAATCAATATCATTATATATTATGGATGTGGAAGTTATGACTCAATCCATATCAAGGATATCTAGCACATAATACAGTATGTACACCAGCGCTAGATTTTCCCAGTTATTATTATATATTAGTAATCCCCATGGTCCATAACCCTCATTAACTGTGGCATATACTTGGTCTCTTACCCAATTGCTTTATTTTTTATTTATGTACAAGAAATATTAGTATCAATAAGTTTACTCGTGAAAAGGAATGATATTTAGGCATTTATCTTCTCTTAAAGCCTTGAATTAGCATGATTTTTGTTTCATTGTAATACGTAAAACTATTTCATTGAAAATCTTTTATCAAATGAACATACAGCAACTCCATGATCTTTCATATCACCATCAAATGATTGTTCTTACATATTTTTTACTATCTTCTATTTATGCAACAAAATTTTGTCACCACTAGTATGAGATAAGGTAAAAGACCAAGTGTAGAGAGGGTACGTTCTTTTTAATGCATGTTTTTATTAATCCTCTTTACTCCCAGAACATTATGCACTAAAACTGAACATATAATAAACATGTAATTTTAAAAAGCACACACATATATATATATAAAACCATAAACACCACACTGATGATGCCATGTGAATGTCTGATATACCCAAGTATGAAAAATGGTAAAAAATCTTAAAATGAAAGAGGACATATATAAGTCTCAATATTCTTTTGAGACAGTGTGAATAGAAATGAGAAAGCTAATGGGAATGAGCAAAGAGTAACACAGAAATAAATTGCTTAAATATTACATATTCCAAGTTACACACTCGAACACTCATTATCACTTGTCTGATCTTCCCTTCATACTCATACTACAGCCAAGTATGCCTAAGATTGTAACTCTAAAAGTTACTGCGACATTTTATCTCCATCAAAATGGTTTACTTCCTATCAGTAACTATTTAAATACCTTCATCTCTTTCATAATTAATATTTTCACTCAAGCAAAATCAAACAGTAAGTATATCATTGGGTTTTCTTTCCTACATTCAATATACAATGAGTGATTAGAAATAATTATAAGAGACATATTTTCAAAATTTTTGTAAGCAGTGTAAGAATTATTAACTGTACTCAAACTAGCTCTTCTATGAACACCACTTGTTATAACAAATACAATATATTCTAAATTTCAGTTAGCTCTTATAGATGATATAGTACTAGGAAAGTTAAAACACAAATGTGCTCGTACAGTACATATACATAATCATATCTTCAAAAAGAAATATGAGCTTGCTGGTGTTTATTAAGACGTGCATCGCGCGCACTGATATTCTTTTACTACATAGTTCGCTTGTTCTTTTTCTAATCCACTGGTACACACAAGGAACATCAAAGCATTGGTTCTTGTCATCACCACCTTTTATATACATGCTTTCTTCCACTTAACATTAAGTAGTCTTTGGAGGTGTACGTACATGAGACAATAAGCTAAAACATCACTCATTCTTAAAAAAAAAAAAAAAAGAATGATACTTAAAAGGTAAAAAGCGAAGAGTGCAGTAGGAACAAATAAAATAAAATAGGGATGTTTACCTTTAGCTACAATGGTTAAAGAAACTTAATGTGTCAGTCTCACAGATGCTGCACTCTTCTCATTCACAACAAACGTATTCATCTTTGCATAGGACACAGTGATGGACAAAAAACTTAAAAAAGTAAAGGAATAAAAATGCAGTGGTGTAGACACAGCAAGCGTATGTAACTTTGGTCAAGAATTCAATATTTTAATAACAAGCCTCACACTGTATACATTGCTGCAGACAAATGAAGATGTCTTTTGAAGTACTATCGACAATATTACTTATTCTTATTGGTTAATTCACATCAAGACTTATTTATGGAGTTACATCCTAATTGCTAGAGATGATTTCATGAAAAAGATGTGAAGAAATCATGAAAGTACTTACTTGTACTTTCCAAAGTTCAGTTCTGATCCAATCTGCTGTGGTATAAAGAGCTCTTACACCTCCCAGATTCAATTTTCCCTTTTGTTAAATGCATTTTACTATAAAACTCACCATGTCTTATAAAACTTTCTTTTTTTCTAATCCTAGTTACACTTGTATTGGCTGGAATGAGTTCTGAGACTACAAGAAGCTACATAAATTTGCAACAGAATGCTGACTGCATTCTAGTTGTTTTTTACATAACAATATGCAACTAGGGTCAAGAATAGAGAATTTCTAAATGAACACTTACATAGCGGAAATTTTTATCATAATATATACTAAAGGCTGAGTACATTGCAACTGTTTTACCTAATCATTTATTTAAATTTATAAATGCATTTTCTCCAACCAATTATAAATCCTACGAGAGTCATATTTGGAAAATTTAGAACGAGCAAGTTAACTATAAGCACGAATATTAGTCTAGTTTTGATGTTAATTGGCCCAAAAATTTATATTTCAGCTGTTTGCAAAGGACGGCCTTGAAACGTGATTTCGGCGTACTGAGTTTTTTGAGGGCGTGAAGGTCTTCTAACGCCACGTCTCATAGAGCCATGATTGGAGGATTTTGGAAGCTGAAGCTCAGCATACACGATTCCTCCACCCAGACTGGAATGAATTCCACCTGAATTTAATTTGTCATAAGTTGAACTTGTGCGTTCCAAATTTTCTTGATACACGGGTACATACGGGGGAGCTCTGAAATTTTTGGGTATATCCCCTGCCTCGTTACGTTGGTCCTCTTTCTGCTTGAAAGTTTGCATTTCACCCTGTTTAAGATTATAATGAGTTGCATCGGTCTGTTCAAAATTATCACTCACTTCGTCCACCTTCACTTCGGTCATCTCACTACTGATTTGCTCATCTCTTCTCGTTGGATTGCTGTTGTTGCTGCTGGAACTGCTGCTCCTTCTCGTTTCCTGGCACAAGTTTGGTGTTGCCATTGGTGTTGGCATTATCTGAGAACAGAAAAAAGATTATTAGCTGTGTGTCAGAAGGATGCTGTTATACATGCATAAACAAGTGACACATTAATATCAAGTTTTATAAATATGAAAATTTTATGTAAAGGTATTGTGAAAAGTTTATTATTATTAAATTATACCTTACTGGTGAAGACCATAATGCAAGACTGTTTTAAACTTACAAGGAAACAGCTGTTTACAGACACAGCTGTGAATTAAATAACAATCACTTGCAAGTGCATTGATATCTTACGTGAAATTTTAACAAACAACAATATCAATTATATTTTTGGATGGAGATAAACTTGGCTGCATATTCCAACTAACATGTCATGACCACTCTGTGAGACTTCCAAAACTGACAATGAGACTTCTGTCTTTGTAAGAACTAACGCTCGGAGAACTGTCACTGGGAATCTGCACTGGTATTTTTATATTTGGTTTGACAAGCAACAATATCAATTATGATGTTTGAAGAACATAAACTTTGTTGTATATTCCAACCAAGACTATATATATTATAACATAATTACAATGCAGATCACAAAAAAGGTCTTATATACGCTGCAATCCCCCAAAACTCAGTCAGAATTAACCTACTTTTTTAACAATGTCTGTAACTATAAACTATTAATTAAACAATATATAAATTATCAATTAAAGAACTTACAAAGAAACTGACGGTAAAGAGGAGATAGAGACAATGTTACTTTAATAAAACTACATAAAAGTTACCCACTTATGTGTAAAGTAAAGGATTTCCAACTACTTAAAATACAAATATAAAAGTATCTTTTGTTAAAATGTGATTTACTTTTCAATGGCCAAAGTAAATTGCTTATCTCAGCGATTCTGGAAATCAACAGTTTAACTTAGCTATCAATTCTGTAAGACAAGAACTTCCAAGCTGCTAAAAATGCCACCATTGCTCTATTAGCATAAGAATTAAATTTCATATATTTTTGTGAGGAGAGGCATAAAAACAGATTTTCTGTAAAACTGCCATTACACCTTTCTGACCACATAGAACGTAGGCAATATGTTTCACATTTTTGTGAAAAGAGGAATAATCACAGATTTTCCGTACAACTGCTTTTACACCATCCTCGCCATACACTAACTCTTCCTCTTAGTAACACATCAGCAAATAATAGTAACAGGTGAGTCCACACTAATTCATCCCTAAAAAATGTGCAAATATTGGAAGTAATTTTACAATTAGAAAAAAATATCTGCGCCATCCAAATATCATAAATATAATATCCACAAATACCATTAAAGTGCCCGGCAGATATCAACCCATGATTCCAGAATCATGGAAAAAATAAGAGGTAATTGAGTTTTTATAATTTTAAGCAAAACCAAAAGAACACCAGAAAGGAACTTAAACACAAGCAATCACAGAGCATTCTTCAATATGAAATATTGCGTTACTACACTGCTTTTCACAAACAAAACCAATCCAATGTCACTAACATTTAAAAAACAAAATATATGTTAAGAAAGAATGTAGATGAAAAGACTAAATGACTCTAAAGTTTCCAAGTAAGTTATAAATGGCATCTCCTCCTCCCTGAGAGGAATGATTACTGATGGAGGTTTCATTTCCAGTTAGGATAATGGGAGTTTCTTAGTTAAATGAGATAGGAGATTGGAACCCAGGGCATATATGTGGATTATCCATTTAGAGATACCAGATTTGATAGAGATAATGTCATAAATCTAAATCCAATTCTAATGCTTCATGAAAGGTGTAGCAGTGCCAACTTGCCCATGTTGGCATCCTGATGAAATCAACACTGGAAGCAGAAGTAGTTAACTATGAAATAAAACAAAGATAAGGAACAAAAGGTATAGAAGATGATATACTAGTATGGGTGAAAGATATACCCACATTAACCAACTTCGCCCCCTAAAAAGTATACTACAAATACAGTAACAATTACAAAGCATATATAACTACATTATTACACATACATTTCTAGGCCAGAGGGAGGTTATAAAAGAAATTCAATGAAACTGTAAGTGATTTCCATAACCAAACACGAAGGAAGTCTTCTATAATTTTGTCTAAATAAATGGTGAAAATACCACTGGTGGCAACAGAACTACTGCTAGCACTGACGCCTCCAACATCCTTGTAGCTTGGTATGTGGTAAGGCACTTATCTCTACAAAATACATATCAATGAGAGGGTGGTCCACACAAACAGATCCAGTTTCAGATCTTTGTCTGAGGCTCGATGAATATTTCTTATCCAACAACAACATTATTATAATACGAACTTCAAGGAAATGCCTCTAATTAGTATATAATTAACAAGCATAGAGGATATTTTCCAAAAGCAAAAAAAATAAATTTAAAGAAATTTAGTACTAAATAGATTCATTTTAATGAACTGTTACTGTGCTCATAGTTAGAAAAGACAGTACGGAAATGTAGTGGGTGGAGGAGATGGTGGTTTGATATGTGGCATATACTGCATTACTGTGAAAAGCTATAGTCCTTAAGCTGCTAGTTTTTCTTAATTGTATTTCATTGTGCCCGGGCCCAATGAGGACAATTTTCTTTGCCCATCCTGGTGTCAAACTCATTTAAAACATTGTAAGGTTTAATCACACCCAACCTTAAGAATATTTATTCCTTTGTTCTATTTTGTTGTGCATTTGAAAATAAGTACGAATACAGGAGAGGAATGTACTCTCATACCTCCCTTTAACTGACAAAAGGGGGGGCTTAAATCATTCCGATATTGCCGAGCGTCCGTAGTTACCAAAATGGGATCCGTAGTGGCTAATATCAACAATTAAAATATGAAAAGAAAAGGAATAATAACTTTTAATTAAGTACTACTTCAAACGCAACATCCAATGTGACTAAAAAATACCTGTACACTGTAAATATAATATACAGTATTCAATATTTTTTTAATATCAGATGTACTTTGGAATGAGTGATAATCAATAACACTGCAACACTTAAAAAAGCAGAAAATAGGGAGCAATAAGGTACACATGTCGCTCCCACTGATGTAAACATAGTAAATGCCTGCGTCAGCTAGCAGCCAGCTTTCAAAGCAGTGGCTCTTGTCCAGTGGTGCCACAACTCCATTAGCAGCAAGTGTGACCTTTAAACTGAAAAATACCATAGCCCACAAATTTCGTCTGTTGATCCAATATCGGTTAAACATGAGTCCTTATAACCAAGGTATGAGTGTAATTACTACTTGACACATAGCCAGTTTCTCACATTTACCTCTCTGTGACATTTCCTTTATCTACGATGTGTGCCTATCCAACCTTTTATTTCCAATCATTATTGCTGTTTTGGTCCACCTCTTGAAGAACAAAACTTAAATCTGTGGCTACATACTGCAGTAGGAAACTCATGAACACCGTATTGAAATACAGAAAATACAAGTATAGCTAGAATGAAGTGTGGGTGTACGATATATGTATGGCAACAACATTTCAATTTAGAAGTTTTTTAGGGAAGCTTCCATAATATGATTTACATTGGGATCTGTAATAAAAAAAATTATGGAGTTCATAATAAAATAAATGAATAGAATTGCAAAACAGAAGATGGTGGACTTCCCTATACTGTATTATGAATCCCTATCAAACCAAGAGAGAACAGAAATGCTCTCAAATCCTTTCAACGTTCATATTTCTCTTTCACCTTATGGATAATTCTATATCTTCCTTTTGTTCTGTCATTACTGTTCTGGCCACCACTAACAATGGTTAAAATCATATTTTTCTTTCCATACAAAAGTCTCATTCCCCTTATAATAGGGTAGCCAAGTCAAATGAAAATCTTTGATTCTTCATGGGAGGAAAATACGACGGAGGAGATTTCTTCATGACATACAGGGGAACATATAGGCGGTATTATTGTCCCCCATCCTACAAAAAGGAAATAAAAAAAACTGCAAAGTAAGACAGAGAATGATCTAAGGGAGCCAGAAGGATGCTGTAGCACTCACATGGATGGAACTCATCTTTTTCCAAGAGAGAAGAAATGCTAAGTAAGAGAGAATGAACTATAGGAGGCACAGGATGATCAATTCCTCATTTAGATTGAACCAACCCATCTCCAAACACTCACATTTGGGACTCTACAATACAGTTAATAGCATGGCACAATATTCATAGCCAATAAGAGATCAGCTGGGAGGTTCTATGATAATACAGTTAACACAACTGAAACAAGTATCAGTCAATAGTGTTATATTAAATCCAAATTCCAGTTTTGAGTCAAACTGAAAGAGGGTCATAAAGACGGGGATTCACCTGCACTATACATCGTTATCAAGAACACTACACTCTACTGAATATGGAACACAGACAAATAAAAATCTTCCGCTGAACTTTACCTTTTCTAAGTTCTCTCAGTCATCACATCCAGTCTAAATAGTAAGTTCTCACATTCATACATTTATAAAAGAATTTACCTTATAAATTATAATCTCAATACATACTGTGCAATGTTCTGCTGTACTGAAGTGCAAAAATGTTAACACAAAAAAAAAATGGTTAAGCTAATAAAAACATATCGGTATGTTTAGTACTGTGCAATCACAAAACTAAGCAAGAGTGCTATTAATAATATTCAATTGTTAAATATTAGTAAGAATTTAGTTTCAGGGAATCAAATCTTTATTATTACCTGTGTGAAAAATTATTTTGTACCTACTGTTGCAAACTATAAAATGTAATTTTCCTTTATCACCATCTACTCTAATGTAATTTTTCTCGAAAAGCAATTGAGAGTAACAGCATACCTATATATACTATCTTTTGCTAACTATTCCTAACACTTATTTTTTATAGAATTACTACCATCTTGTGTTATTCCTAAAACAATTATAGCAACGAACTGCAGAAAAATCTTACAACTTAAAACAAGCACTGAAAACATCTAGCAATGAAAAAATTTATATAGCTTGGATGGAATATCATCAAGGTATTCATTATATTTTGATAGGAGGAATGTGGATGTAGGACAATTCAGCAAGGCTGTTTTGGAGTAGCCCCCAATTCGGTGTGGCCATTTCGAAGCAGAACCTACTCGGTGCAACAGCAAAGCTAACCTAACATAACTTATGTTAAGCTAAGCATTTTAAAGGTCCTGCACCAAAAAGATCCTGCGCTGAAAAGGACCTATGTCGAAGCGGTCCAGCACCAAAAAAGTCCTGTGATGAAAGTGGTCTATACCAAATTGGGTCATCAGAGGAACATCTATCAAAAGTATTGATTTTATTCCCATGAAAAAGTTAAAGTAAGCTTTTAAGAGCTACAGTGCAGTGCTTCAAGATATGTATATACAATTATGTCATCCAGGTAAACTGATCCTGTTATGACCTCAGTGATGAGTGTTGGCTGTGCAGACTGGGGCCAGGAGAAGATGATGCTCCCGGGAGTTGAAGCCGTTGAGAATAACAGCTGCAGAGCAAGGACACAGCCAGATATGCCCATATAACCACAAGAACTGCAACATTGCAATATATATAACTGGTGCTATATAAACTTCTGACAATAATGTCAACAAAATTATAACGTGGACAGAAAGATTAATGGCGTACTAAATGTTGCAGTTCCCTGTCATTTGGCTTGATGCAATATCATGACTATCGACTGTCCTCTTTTGAGCTCATTGCATACTCTAGTCTCACCTTAAGGTTTTCATACTCATGGTCAGGTTTAGAGGACAGAGTGGACACACTTGTGTGTTTGGACGCAGAAGTATAAAAGGCGTCAGGAGGGATGGAGGCAAGGGAGCCTGCCACTAATGTCTTGCCTCCACTCCTACCCACACCTGATCCTGTGCTGGAGTACTGGTGCCTACCATTATTTCCTTTCTGGCTCTCTAAGTCACTCTTGTCACTGTGGAAACAAATGACAAATATCAAAATTAAAAACATAAGAAGGGAAATTTTCATACTTTCTTAATTAAACTAAGTATGTATTTTGGTATCAGTTAACTATCAGTTTGTTCTTAATACTTACTAAATGCATATTTAACAATATTTTTATTATTACATTTAAAAAAATATTAAAATACTTAAATAAACTAGGTTTCATTACATTATTAATGAAGGTGTAATTACAGAGTAAAAGGTATCTATCACTTCCTACTCACACTTAGAACTAGTACAGCTTATAATGAAATACTATTTAGATCAGAGATGTTATATGAAAAACTTTAATATGCTTCTTAGTTAATATATCCGGCTATACACTTTCATATCCCTCTGAACTTACAATATATATCTCTCCAAGATGTTAGTACATAACATTTACATATAAAAAACAAAAAACCTTAATCTGTTGACTATATTTTCCAATGTAGAGACTTGAAATCCTTACCCAGCATAGCTAATTCATAAGCAGCATAAAGTAATATCAAATATATATTGACATATTAACAAGTACCAGGTACATATATAATGCATGTTGGAGATTGAGTAAGTAGTGATAAAAGGGGGAATGTGCAGACATTAATAGTGGTTTAAGCAAAGTATGTGAATTAAGGAAACTGAGAAAAGAAAAGAAGAGAAATAGATATGAATAATGATAAGAGAAAATTAATGAATTTTTGACATTACATGAAAGAGCAAATTATTGAATAAAATGAAGAATACAGAAATATAAACAGAGACATGAGCAGACTGCAAGGTAACTGATGAGTATGGATGACAAATGGGGAGAACAACTGTTCAAGAATTTTCAAAAAAATAACTTACAGTGAAAAAGTGAAGAGAGTAAGAAAAGTAATATATAAAAGTGGTAGGATAGTGAAAGGTTAATTGTGCTGTTGAAAATCAATTAAATCAAAGGGAGGTTGTGACTGAGGGAGAATTTTTAGCACTCAAGCCTGGAAGCTTATGGGAATTATCGTAATACATGGAATGCATAACTATGAGAGGAGAAACAATGGGGAAGGGAAAGAAAGAAAGTGGCAATAGTTCTCAAAGATGGAGAGATCATAATGCACTGGTTGTATAGGTTCCTCATAATGTGCTTGCGAGGGAGAAAATCACCACTGGACTTACATAAAGACAAGGCTGTTTCGCTATACAATGGTAAAGGAGAGAAGATAGACTGCTCTAAACACACGAGGATTATTCCCTAAAACATCCTCTGCTAGGTTTAAAGGCATACTTTAAAGAAAGGGTGAACTGCCATAAATATGCAATGCAACGGATAAGGAAAGTTAGCTTAGATTCAGGAAAGGTCAATGTAATGTTATTCAAAGGATTCTATTTGAATAATATGCTCAAGAAATAATTTCAGGGACGAATGCCTCTGAAGGCTGCATTCATGTGCTTAAAATAGTATATGACAAGATAGAAAAAAAAGGTAATGTCAAAAGTTCAGCAGATGTAAAGATTGAAAGGTTGTTAACGAGTATCAAAAGTTTTTAAAGGGACATTATAATTATAACACTCCTAAGACTAGATCTGGTAGACAAAGGAAAGCTTGGTGAAAGTATCAGCTAAGGATATGAGAAACCAATGTCATCATGAATGATAAATCTGCATTTGACTGGCATTATAAGAGAAGTAAAAGACGACTTGGGCTGAGAAGTTAGGATGTTTGATGAGGGAAAGGAGTTCAGTTGTGTTAGAAATTGATGAATTTGCATGAGTGAACGTTTCAGCAGAACAAACTACAAAAAAGGTGGAGGAACCAGGTAAGGTATGCGGAAAGTGGAACAAATAGGGTAATAAAATGAAATGGAGATGGTGAGCTATGAAAGAAGAAGTTAAAAAGTATTGCAACTGAGGAGAACAATATTTTTAATTTTGAAGGATAATACAATTAAATGGTACTAAGGCAATGAGGATAAACCACAGACTGGTAATATACATTTGTGTGTACAGCCCAAAATTGATAAGCGCACTTACCTCTCCAAATCTGTGGGCTTGAAGTCTCCACGCTCTGAAATCAATAAAATATATTGTGAATTACATATAATTTACAGAACATAGCACAAATGAGAGGGAATATCATTATATGCATTTAAAAAAATCAAGCATCTGTAAGATAAAAGTGAATTTAACTTTATCAAAACTGAAAAGTCATTATAGGCATAAAACACAATGCCAGTCTATTGCAATAAAGTTAATAAAAAAAATTTCAGTCATTTTAAAAAACTGATAAATAAAAAAGTTCCACATTAATTGTTACGGTAATTAGCAAGGGCATTAATAATTCCCTTTGAATCTTATATTAGCAGTTACCTTCATAAAGAAACAAATTTGTGATAAAGTGTTGTTAACAAGTTCATATCAAAGCAGAAAGAAATAAACCGATGAAAGACATTAATTTTAACAAGTAACTGAAGCATTATTTAAAAAAAATAATTATTGGAACTATGATTAAATGGTAACAGCACTTTTATCCAATAACTTAAACAAAGACTCACATGTAAAATGAGGCGTCTCCTGCATGCGGACGCATTAAATTTTTTTTATTTATTCCAGAGACACTTAAGAAAGCAATTCTGAAGCCCACAGAATCCATATACTGCAACAAGAGGAGCTACTACTAAGTCCATCACCAGTACCAAGAAATTAGGATGGTATACAGCTGAAGCAGATGACATAAAAGCATAGTTGCAACTGGTACATACAATAAGTACTGTATGTGTGAAGACAGTCATGACAACAGTAATATGAAATCATGATATTCCTATGTTTACTGTGTTCCATAGATAAACTTCATAGCTATTTTACATGGCCAAATCTTGTCTACAGTTTCTATCATTTAACAGTACAGTATAGTGTAATGAATTACAGTAGTTACATCTCCAGCTATCTCCATAAGGACTACGCTAAATAAAATACTTTCTTTCAAATCTTTATTCGGTACAAATGGTCACAAAGCAACTCACTCATTCTGGTCATATTACTTATAAGTCTCATTTACAATGTAACATATATGATTATCACTACTTACAAAACTAAGGACACAATCAGATTGCAAATAAATCACAGTTGAGAAGATCCTCACATCTATAGAAGTGAATTAGTATAGCTTGACCACCCATTCAATTACCATTTTCGCCTGCCCAATATCTTTCTATATTCTATGGAGATTCACAAAATGGATTTGCAGTTCTCTTTACATTGCTCAAATGAAATTAATGTTGAAAATGTATGAATACTTACGTGAATACTAATGCATCAAAACTATCGTGTACATGAAACATTTAAAAGGTGAAAGAAAACACTCTTCGAATATACTCATACTTCAAAATGCTATTGCAAGTGTTTGCATTATCATCAACATATATCAAGTGACCAATCCACATTTATATTGATTCGTGTGTACAAATTACATAAAATGTGAAGACCTTTCCCTTTCTTACATGAGAAAAATCACTTCTCATATTGGTTGTTCAAAACTGGTTTCTAACCCATATGTATGCATGAACAAAGAGGATATGACAATATGTTACTATGAAGAATTCATATAAGCATAAATATAATGGAACTGATGATACTATGGTTTTCTGAAAAACTCTTTATCTCTCTTTATTCTCCCCAGTTATGCTGAAGTATAATATGCCTACAGCATTATATTTTGTTCTCATCATTACTACGATATTATCATTTCTGCTGAGAGCATACATATGCTTGTGGTAGGGCAATATTGTCCATCACCATGTTCTGATACTTTACTGTCATTATTTTTCACTCAACCC
>JAXCGZ010003872.1:7500-10000 GCA_037179515.1 Halocaridina rubra
CACGAAGAAAACAAAAAGAGAAACAGAGATGGGGAGTGTTGTGACTTGTCAGATGTGGAGGGATAATAAGAGATGTGTAACGAATATCCAAGAATATTCGGTGTTGATGTAGGCATAGAAAGAGAACCGTAACTGAAGGAAAACTTAACATCGAACTGTCCAGGACAGTCTTATTTAAGTCCTCAAAACCCATCAGCTGTAGTACTCCAACGGGCGGTTGGTGCCATAGGGCAACCTACTGCATAGTAATTATGTGCATCACCCCCTATGACCAGGTCAGAGTATATCTTATCTAATGAAGGGAGTCTCACTGTGGGCCCCGACAACTAAGAATGGTACTCTTAGATATTTCGGACAAAGTACCGCCTATAGTCTTTAGTGGGACCACTATAAGGTTCCCAAACTTTTCGGGTGATCTCCAACTAGCATTCATCTGGGTTTCCATGAAGTATTGCACTCCTACACTGCCAGTTGCTGTAGGCAACATATAAGCAAAATTGTTGTTTGGAGTAGTCGCCATGCCAGAATCGTAACGATCTTCTTCACAGAAAATGTGAGTTGTTATATCTGCTTGTGACCCTGTGGCTTAAGCTTCCACACAAATATAGCAACTCCTCATATATCTTACTTTTAATATCTACAATATTCTATGACGTAAATGCAAAACAAAACAAAAAATAGCAAGCTTGAAATTGGTGTTGAAAAGTTATTGTTGTTTATTGAGACCAGGAGACAAAGCTTATCTCCGTTTAGTGTATTTTCAAGACTATTCTTATTTTTTTCCTTTTGGGGGGAACATGCCTTTCTCTTAGTGAGCTAGGGGGGGGGAGCACAGCAATATAGCACCCACAGTAATGACGTATGTACCGACCTATGAAAAGGACAGTAGTAGTCATCGCCTTAAGAGAACAAAATGGTATAACAATATACAATCTCCAAGGAAAGGAAGAAAAATCATATTGAGATATCACATGGTGCATTTGTAGATTATAGATAGTAGATATCATATAAAAATTAACTGTCAGAAAATGAGCATAATATATCTATATTCAATCATCTTAAATGTAAAATCTTGCATTATGGATTCAAGGTGTTCTTCACTACGCGTACAGTTAGTTAAATACGGGCAGGACAAATTCAGTCTTCCGTTAAGTGCAGAGTCACCTTGTGGAGGTTACAGCTTATACTCCAGCTCAAATTCAACTCAAATTTTATTCTGGCAACACACACGCACACACACACACACATTTATTAATCTTACTCTCTTAAGTATACCCCGCCTTCTTTCATATAAAATGTTTTTGCAACTTCAAAATGAGATCATTACTATTCAAAATTTGCATAAACATCTAACGTATAATTAGAGCTAAAAGCAAAACTTCACGTAGCTAAACTGTCAGTCTCTCTATAATATTTATCATCCTTATGTGCTCAGTATATATTTATTCATATAATTTATAATTGAGAAATTCATGCAGTACTTCCTCTGTAAGCTAGACATATTACTCTAAATTTATTTGGTCCAATTTTGCCTGCAATACGCGTTACTGCTAATATTTTTTTTTTATTCCTTGACTAATCCTGAAACATACTGAACTGTCGTCTACAGTGAAATTATTGTCTCTCTGCGGGTGTTTTCATTTTCCTTTGATCCACCGTCAAGCCACCTGTTTTAATGAAACCACTCATCAATCACATGTAATTCAGTATTATGCATACTGCCAAAGAACCTGACTGATTATGAAAGCATATTCTCATCATAGCAGTATGGTTGGAGGCTAATCATCAAAACACAACAAATAGGTATGGCGTCCATCTTTTCAATAATTACACCCAGCTTCAAAAATGCTTCAGCAATTGATGACGTCACAATTGTCAAAAAGTAAGGACCTTATCTCCTTAGAATTCTTTTGTAACTTGAGATGTATGAACTCGACACACACACACACACACTGACTCAAAGCCATTCACTTAGTAGGAGGTACTATAACTGATTCCCTGAGGCCTGCACTGTCCCCTACAGTGGCATAATTTTCTTTTGTCCGTCTAAACTAGTGGCTGTCAATTCACCTGTCTCTCTGGCATTTAAGGAATTTTTATTTTATATACCGGCAATAACTTTTATGGGGAAAAGGTTTTCATGACATCCTTATGACTTGTACAAATGAAATATATATATATATATATATATATATATATATATATATATATATATATATATATATATATATATATATATATATATATATATATATATATATATATATATATATATATATATATATATATACATATATATATATATATATATATATATATATATATATATATATATATATATATATATATATATATATATATATATATATATATATATATATATAAAACATCTGCTATGGAGTTATGGTATTCATAAAATATCAGCATTCAAAAATTAGAAGAAACTAATTGTTATAATATGGTAATTAGCCTGTAATCTGTCTAGTAAATTTGATACAAG
>JAXCGZ010003872.1:15000-45000 GCA_037179515.1 Halocaridina rubra
AATATGGTTAATGAAGAAGATTATTGATGAAGGAAAGGAAAAGAGTAGGTAAAAGAACAGAGCCTTGCAGAACACCACTGGTAACAGGGAATGGGCTAGATGTTGCACTGTTAACAACCACAAATAAAATACGGTCAGAAAGAAAACTGGAAATCAGAGAACAGAGAGCTTGGCCAACAGCGCCTTGTGCCAGTCTCTGTAGCCTTAGAGATATCAAGGGCTAAGACAAAGGATTCCCCATAGTTCCCCAAAAATGATGACCATACATGAGTAAGATTGAACAGGAGGTCATCAGTGGATCTTGCCTTGCGGAATCCGTAGTTAGATTCAAGACGTTTCAAAAAGTGAGCATTGAGCTTAACAAGAACCGTAATTATTTCTTATTCTAATCTCTCTCTCTCTCTCTCTCTCTCTCTCTCTCTCTCTCTCTCTCTCTCTCTCTCTCTCTCTCTCTCTCTCTCTCTCTCTCTCTCTCTCTCTCTCTCTCTCTCTCTCTCTCTCATATATATATATATATATATATATATATATATATATATATATATATATATATATATATATATATTTATCCATGTATCTATCACACGCACACACTCATACACACATGCACACATACACACACTCATGCACAAGCATGCACACACATACATATACACACAGAGACACGCGCAAAATTACCCTACATATTTCGAACCTTGAAAATTTAAACAACAATAGTTACTGAAATATAAATGATGATATATGGTTGAAATATAAAGATATTGGCAAGGAGCACAATATTGTAGGAAACACTTTATAGAGATATGTTAAATATGAATTCAATTTTCGGAATACTGGAATGAATTGTGAAAAAGCTCTATTATAAAATTTCATTTTCTATGTGATGTCCCTTGTATGTACCACAGTTACAGAGGAATGAGCTTATGAAACAATATGATGAATGCAGAAACTTCACCAGAAATATTGTGGACTGAAAGCATCATATCTCGTGGAAAAGCCCAGGAGCTTTCAGAGACATACTGGGAAACTGTTGTCAGAGGACGCAAACTAAGTTTTGAGGAGAGGCTTAGGGAATTAGGATTAGGCTTACCATCATATGAAGCTAGAAGAATGAAGGGGATATTGTAATGATTTTCAAATTCCTCTCGTCTTTATACAGAATGGATTGGGATCAATATTTTTTATATGACTGGCTCTAGATCTAGAGATCTTAGCATGAGGCTTCATAAGAGAGCTTCTTTGCGAGATGTAAGGAAGTTGGAAATCATTAAGCGAGGAGGTAGTTAATCTTAACTGCATCCATAGCTTTAAGGACAAATATGATAAGTATTATTGAGTATAATGGAACAGACCAGGAGACGAGGAATTGAGAGGATTGAGCTCTTTCCCTTAAGCACAGTTGGGTAATTACATACATACATACATACATACATACATACATACATACATACATACATACATACATACATACATACATACATACATACATACATACATACATACATACATATTCAAATAGTAGGTTGGCCCATGGCATCATCCGCCCGTTGCGATACTACAGCTGAAGGTTTTTTGGACTTGAAGAGGACTGTCTAGGACATCTCAGTGTTGTCTTCCTTCAGTTACGGTTCTTTACTATGCTTACATCACCACCGAATGTTCTTGGATATTCGTTACACATCTTTTAATATCACTTCACATCTGACCAGTCACAACACACTTCACATGTGTCTCTTTATGTTTTCTTAGTGTCCAGGCCCGATGAGGGCAGTTTTATTTTATTCCTTTTTTAGGGGGCCAGTCCTCGTGTCACACTCATAATAAAAACACACATACAAATTTTCCTAAATATTTACACTCAAGCAAAAGCAAAAGTTTTCCTAAAGACTTCCAAGAAATCTCATCTATTAATAGTAATGGTTCGTGTTCAGATGTCGTGTTCTCTGATGAGCAAATTCTGCCGTTTATTTTTGCCCCACCTAGAATTCCTCCCTGCTTGCTGCCAAGAAGTTATGACTGATCATTTTTTCATTTTTGAGGGATGATGGCGTGTTAAAAAAAAAAAAAATCATCCCAAAATACCCAGCAGCGAAGTGCTTGTGATGGTTCAAGTAAAAATAATAATAAAAAAAAAAATATATATATATATATATATATATATATATATATATATATATATATATATATATATATATATATATATATATATATATATATATATATATATATATATATATATATATATAAATATAACAACCATGAAATATCCCACCTCAGAATAATCCAAAACAATAGTAATAAATATTGTAGTCACCGTGGCTCAAGCGGTAGCGTCCGCGACTCTGAGCCGTCAGGTCTAGGGTTCCCGCCCCGGCACGGTCTGAGGTTAGTAAGGGTATGCACTCAGGGTAACGATTACACCTGCCAAAACAAGTCCTTCGCAAGAAAGCAACCGTCCTAGCCCTTAGTAGAAAAGGGAGTCAGTGACGTAAAACCGGAATTATAATAAAATAATAAATAAATTCACAGTCATATTCGTTCTTTTGCAGACTGAAAATTGTAAATTACTAAATAAGTAAATATATAAATGAATTATTAGATAAATAAATAAATGTAAGCACATAATTAAATAAATAAGTTAAGATGAATAAAAGATGAATAGAAATAACATACAATATTTGATTTTTATGAATATGGAATATGACATAGATTTAAACACTAAATATAGAGATAGAAAATATTTATGCAATTTTAAGTGGTGATTTTTTTAATGTGAAATTATATATAGTGACATATTGCATTTCGCTAAAAGTATTTTTTTTCTTGTAAAAGGTAAATGAATAAGTTTATTTAAAATTATAGGAAGTAATTCTATGAAGTCAAAGTGATATGCTTGTGTATTTTGGATAAAAAGCTTCTACATATAGGTAGTTGAATATGTATGCATACACACACACACACACACACACACACACGCACACGCCCCCCACCTCCCACCCACACACTCACATATATATATATATATATATATATATATATATATATATATATATATATATATATATATAGTGTGTGTGTGTGTGTGTGTGTGTGTGTGTGTGTGTGTGTGTGTGTGTGTGTGTGTGTGTGTGTGTGTCTGTGTGTCTGTGTGTCTGTGTGGGTGGGTGGGTGTACAACTGTATGCATTAACATTCTTTCGTATGCTGTGCGAAATATATATTTCCAAGTTTAGTTGCTTTCCACGTCTAGAATATAATTACCAAACATAAAGAAAAAAATAAAATACTGACATATGAGATATTTAGGGAAAATGACGTAATGGAGCCTTACTAAAAAATAATTGCGTATCAGCAAAAAGTGAAGTAATAATGCGTCATTCTTTGATGTAACATGAAACAGGGAAAAACTATTAATAAAAATATATAATAATAATAATAATAATAATAATAATAATAATAATAATAACAATAATAAATAATAATAATAATAATAATAATAATAATAATAATAATAATAATAATAATAATAATAATAAAAATAATAACAATAATAATAATAATAATAATAATAATAATAATAATAATAATAATAATAATAATAATAATAATAATAATAATAATAATGATACTGATAATAATAATAATAATAATAATAACAATAATGATGAAAATAATAATAATAATAATAATAATGATAATAATAATGATAATAATAATAATAATAATAATAATAATAATAATAATCATAATAATAATAATAATAATAATCATAATATAATAATAATAATAATAATAATAATAATAATAATAATAATAATAATAATAATAATAATAATAATAATAATAATAATAATCGTCATCATTATCATCATCATCACAATAATAATAATAATAATAATAATAATAATAATAATAATAATAATAATAATAATAATAATAATAATAATAATAATGAGGAAGAGGAGGAAAACATAAAAACAGAACTCTTTTGGGTTTTTTTTTCACATATTTGGTGTTTCCTTCTGTTAATTTCTGTTTTCTTCCTTCTCCAGAGACAAATCGTCTGATTTTATTTATTCATTTTTAAAACAAATACATTAATTAAGGTCCCAAACCACACACAAATGCATTCTCTTGAACATTCATGGACATAAACACATATACATACATACATATATAAAGATATACATGCGAGCATGCACACATATATACATACATCCTTACATAAATACGTTATTCAACCCATCCATTATATTATGCAGTCATACATACATGCATTCATGGATGCATGCATATGTGCGTACGTACGTATATACATTTAGGCAACCATGGCATTCAGCCGTTAAGCCATCTTTCATTTATGGTATTATTAAGCACGATCATGAGCGCGCAAACGCATCCGCGCATGTTTTAACTGTAGATCTATTTAGAATCACGAAAAGAGGCCAGAAAAGATTGATATCAAACCATAAAATTCAATCAACGTCTATTTTGTGCCGGAAAGGTAAATTCATTTACATTTTAAAACGAACATTCGTGACATTTAAATTATGTTCGGATGACGGTCCGATTCGTCTTACTCTCGTTAAAGGTCAGGTTGGAGGTCAAGAGAGGTTAGAAAAGGTCACCATAAGAGATCACGGAATGAGACTCCTATCATGATCTTAAGGATTGATAGATGCGGGGTAGTTTTTATTTTATATGTTCCGGTTTTACGTCATGGACTCCCTTTTCTACCATGGGCTAGGACGGTTGCCTTCTTGCGATGGACTTGTTTTGGCAGATGTAATCGTAACCCTGAGTGCATGCCCTTGCTAACCTCAGACCGTGACGGGGCGCGAATCCTCGACCTGAACCTCAGAGTCGCGGACGCTACCGCTTGAGCCACGGTGACTACAGTTTTTATTATAAATATATATATATATATATATATATATATATATATATATATATATATATATATATATATATATATATATATATATATATATATATATATATATATATATATATATATATATATATATATATAAAATATATATATATATATATATATATATATATAGATATATATATATATATATATATATATATATATATATATATATATATATATATATATATATATATATATATATATATATATATATATCTGAAGTTACAGGGGTACCTGGAGGAGCTCGATGGATAAAAAAAAAAAGTTTTTCAATGTCATGAAAGTTCACAAGTGGTAACGAAATGAAATTATTATTAAGAATTTTATGATTGAGAGATGCAAGGTTGTAATTGTGAAATTTGATGAAACATGATCATCTTAAGATCTCGCAGATCTTTAGAGGTCATAGAAGGTTATTAAAGGTCTAAAGAGGTCACTATTAGAGGATATAAAATCCATCAGGAATTTGCAGATTGATACAGATTAGCATTTTAAAAATCTTAGGGAGCTTGGGTACTTAGATGAGTACACAGGTCACGAAAGGTCAAGCAAGATTATTGAAGATATGAAGAGTTCATAAAATGATAAAAAGTCCGTTTTACGTCACAGACTCCCTTTTCTACCAAGGGCTGGAACGGTTGCCCTCTTGCGAAGGCCTTGCTTTGGTAGATGTAATCGGTACACTGAGTGCATGCAATTGCAAGAGTTCATAGAATTATATTATCATAAATTCAAGGAGTAATGACGACTGGTCAGTAAGATTTAAATCTGAGGAAAATGGGCACCTATTACTAGTTAGTAAAGGTCAAACAAGGTCAGTAAATGGTGAACAAGGAAGATTATTTCTATGAATTTAAGGACAGACAGATGTAGGGTGTTTATTTTGAAATGTGAAAGAACATGGGCACCTAGAGCTGCTTAAAAGTCAATAGAGTTCTTCTAAGGCACCAGATCTCGAAATGAGATCATTCTCATGATCTAAGGCTGGACAGATTCAGAGTATTCATTTTTAAACTTCAAGACCTTGGGCACCTAGAGGACCATCCACATCACTAAAGATCAGGACCATGGACAACAAAAGGACGTGCCAGCTCATTAGAGAAAAATAAGGTCATTTAGATGTCAATTAAGTCGCAAATGAGATTAATGTCATGAATTTAGGTTACGATTGATGCAGGGAGTAATTATTAATTGGGGGAACATAAGTAGCTATAGCAACATGCACTACACAAATGGTCATCCAGGGTCATATACGAGTCAGAAGAGATCAATATACATGGTTACGAATCCTGTCTTGAACGTAAGGACTGATTGCTATAGGAAAATGTGCTTAAAATCTGAAGGAACTGTTATGTAGATGTGCCTTTATGGTCACTAGAGGTCATGCAAAGGTATAAGACCAAGGATGAAATGAGAATACTGTCAATAATTTGTGGACTGGTGGAAGTGCGCGCTAGTGCACTAATTTGGAAATCCTGCTTTATTCAAACCCCTACTGTAGGAGATAAAATATTTGGAGTTATTTAAATGTACTTGACAACAGTTTACATCACTACATACTCTATTAATGAGAAGAACGAAATATATTTTTTGGTCACTTGTGAATCTGCAGAGTGGTAAAACTTCAGAGCCAGATGATACAGTGGTACCTCTGCATTTGTAAAACAATTCAAGTTTAAACTCACTCTTTTTTATGACCTTTAAGGCTAGGTGCAATAACCTGTTAACTTTTTCCTCAGGTCCCAGGTTCGAATCCCGATACTAAGAGGTAAAACTATTATTAAATTTACTATTATTATTATTATTATTATTATTATTATTATTATTATTATTATTATTATTATTATTATTATTATTATTATTATTATTATTATTATTATTATTATTATTATTATTACTATTATTATTATTATTATTATTATTATTATTATTATTATTATTATCATTATTATTACTATTATTATTATTATTATTATTATTATTATTATTATTATTATTATTATTATTATTATTATTATTATTATTATTATTATTAGTATAAATACTTGAGGTCAACTGTTTAAAGGAATATAGCTTATGGTAGAGAGGTGAAGAAGAGAGAGCAGACAGGTTGGAGGGGTAAGAGTGACAGGAGTAAATGTGATAAAAGGGTACCTGCTAGAGTGAAAGGTAAAGCATACGAGCAGGTGGTAAGACGTGCAATATTATATTACTTAGAGACAGTCTCACTCACAAAAAGGCGAGAGGTAGAGCTAGAGATAGAAGATATGAAGATGCTTCTGTTTTCTCTAGGCATGACGAGGATGGACTTGATAAAGAAGGAGTGTATTAGAGGAATAGCGCAAGTAGGAAGATTTATGGACATTGTGAAAGAGACGAGACTGAGATGGTTTGAGCATGTCATGAGGAGGGATGAGGTGTATGTTTGGAAAAGTTTCTAAGGATGGAGTTGCCAAGCAGGAGGGAAAGAGGTAGTCCAAAGAGAAACTTCATGGATGTGGCGAGGGAGGACACGAGGGTGTGTGGTGTGACAGAGGAAGATGCAGGGGATAGGGTGATACAGAGACGATTGATCAGCTGTACTGACCCTTAATGGGAGAAAATGAAAGATTTTATTAATCTTATTATTATTATTATTGTGTAGTAGTAGTAGTAGTAGTAGTAGTAGTAGTAGTAGTAGTAGTAGTAGTAGTAGTAGTAGTAGTAGTATTGCTACTATTATTATTGTTTTTATTATTATTATTATTATTATTATTATTATTATTATTATTATTATTATTATTATTATTATTATTATTATTATATTTATTATTATTATTATTATTAGTAGTAGTAGTAGTAGTAGTAGTAGTATCATTATTATTATTATTATTAGAATTAATATTATTATTATTATTGTTATTATTATTATTATTATTATTATTGTTATTATTATTATTATTATTATTATTATTATTATTATTATTATTATTATCATTATTATTATTATTATTATTATTATTATTATTATTATTATTATTATTATTATTATTATTATTATTATTATTATTATTATTATTGTTATCATCATTATTATTATTATGTGGCTGTAGTTGGTGCAGTTGCTGTTGATGATGATGATGATGATGATGATGATGATGATGAAGATGATGCATAGTAAATATTCTTTCCTTTGAAAAAGATTTTTTTTATGCTGCTGTTGTATTGTGCATGGTATAAATTACAGATGTTGGATATCATGCAGTGGTATGATGCTATTTCTGATGCTACCCATGACATCAGTCATCACATTCATGCACATAAAAACTGTTGGAGAGAGTTATGATGTACTCATCTCCTGATGTCAGAAGTAAGACATGAAATCTACAGTACACGATGTTCATTTACATTTTAAATCTTCACTTCTTTAATTATTTTAGGCCAGGGGAGGGGGTAATTCAAAAACATCTCTCATGGTCAACTGTACTCACTAAGTGCGTTAACTAGACGTGTATATGTATGAATCAATGTATTATGTACTTGGCATGTGAAACGAAATTATTTTCATGAAGACCTGGATTTAATACGATCATATCTCATTTTTAATATTAGATTTGCATTTTTCGTGTATATCAAATGAATCCCAGCATTACCATTATTCAGCTTCAATAACTGGTCTTTAGACCTATTTTTGTCGTCAATTTAATATTGACGACAATATTAAAAGTGTGTTTTTAGAATGGTTTCTCTTTGCCACATTAAATAGGGACATGTTCCACTCTCACTGTAATCTGGTTGCATGCTAATGCCTTTGAATGCTTTGATTATAGGTTAAGGCTTTAACCCTTCTTAATCTGAACTCATTTACAAGGATTGGGTATTGGTGCTCCAGCTCTTCTGTGGTAATTTCTGGCACTCACGTGTACTCGTATGCCGGCACTTGCTTTGATATATATTGCTCAGCTGCTATTAGTACCGTTTTTGTTTTTATTATTATTATTATTATTATTATTATTATTATTAATATTATTATTATTATTATTATTATTATTATTATTATTATTATTATTATTAGTAGTAGTAGTAGTAGTAGTAGTAGTAGTAGTATTATTATTATTATTGTTATTATTATTACATTATTATTATTATTATCATTATTATTATTATTATTATTATTATTATTATTATTATTATTATTATTATTATTATTATTATTATTATTATTATTATCATTATTGTTATTATTATTATTATTATTATTATTATTATTATTATTATTATTATTATTATTATTACAATTATTATTATTATTATTATTGTTGTTGTTATTAACATTATAACCACAGAGATGACGGCAAAAATAATAATAACCGAAATAACAACAGAAATAAGAGAAATAACAGTAATAATAATAACTACAGTGCTGAAATACAAATTACAAAGCACATGTAGTTTCTCGGGAGACTTTGAATAACTGCAAACATGAATGACTTCTTAAGTGTTCTCATTATCGGGATCACAAAAATGTGGTAAGTGAATGCTTTAAGTAATGAACTTGAGTGCTTACTATTGATCTTGGAGTGCGTGAGAATTCTGGTAGTACGATCCTGAGTGATTGCAGACAACTACTGCATAGGCTCTACGTAAGGGAGCTTCGGACGACTTCCTTGTCATCGGGCCAAATACAGGCTAGCCAGTTTATCAGGCCCAGCCTGTGAACAGAAAAGGTAAGATTGGTACATTATTGTAGTTCGTCTTTTATATTGACAAGACTACCTACAGGTGTCCTTTTTGTAGCCTCCTTGGATTACGCATTAATCAGCAAATCCTTTGGCTAAAAGGGATGTGATCGGTTTTACGTCAAGGATATCATTATCTGTTAAGGGCTAGGAAGGTGCCTTCTTGCGAGGGACTTTGAAAGTGTGGCCATTATATTGGATGAATGCCCTTTCTAACCACTTTGGCTAGAAAAGATAAGAGTTAAATATTTCCTTTAATTCAGGTCATTAATCAACTAGGTGAATCAGGTTCAACCAGTGATAGAAAAATATAAAAGTGGTAAACTTTCTAAACTCAGAGAAAAGATAGAATATGTACTTTATAGCAGCATAGTCCCATAAAGGACTACAGTGTTCGTAGCCAGCAAGTTCTTCTACCTAGATTCCTCCAGCCCAGCCTTTGGTCAGGAAAGGCAAACAGAGGCCTCTAAGATTACTAAGACCAGTACATATTTCACTGTTCCCAGGGGTGACACTATTCAGGTGTTTGTGTAGGTTATCAGGTGTCACTGTTAATCTCATATACGAGTATATTTATATGCCTCATCTTAAATGTTACATTACATTTACTCATTTTCCTTAAATTCAACACCATTTTTCTAACGCGCATTGATAAATGCATAAAATTATTCTTAATTCTAACATATTTATTAAATATTGAGGTCGTCCATCTTTACCATATAATATTTGCTGTTAAAATGTGCCCTGGTGCTCATAAATGGAAGCCAAATTACCTCTCATTTTTCTGCCAACTCTTCTATAAACGATTCCAGCACACCTGTTCCTCAATCTTTACCCCTCTCTAACCCTATGCCCTCCCTTATCCATTCTTCATGCAAAGTTCATAAGGTTCTTTGCTCGCTAAACACGAATAAGGCATCTGGTCCCGATGGTATCCCTGCAAGGTTCCTTAAGGCGTTTGCAGAGTAACTGGCTCCTGTGCTTTGCCGTCTTTTTCGCCTCATTCTGTCAACCAGTATCTATCCTTCATCTTGGAAGCATGCTCTAGTTCAACTTGTTCCTAAGAAGAGTGATCACTCTATTCTTTCAAACTACTGACCTATTGCCCTAACCTCCTCTATTGCTAAAGTTTTCAAAACTGCTCAATACTCATTTCCTCAAACGCCTTGAATCTAACTCACTTATCTCCAATCACCAGTACGGCTTCCGCAAGGCAAGATCCACTGGTGATCTCCTGTCCTATCTTACTCATATTTGGTTATCTACTATGAGGAACTATGGGGAATCCTTTGTTGTCGCCCTTGATATCTCTAAGGCTTTTGACAGAGTCTGGCACAAGGTCCTGTTGGCCAAACTCCCTGCCTATGGCTTTACCCCTTCTTTCTGTTCTCTGATTTCCAGTTTTCTTACTGACCGTTTTATATCTGTAGTTGTTGATGGTGCGACATCTAGCCTTTTCTCTGTTACCAGTGATGTTTCACAGGGCTCTGTTCTTTCACCTATTGTTCCTTCTCTTCATCAATGATATGCTACAATCCCTATCTTCCTCCCTTCTTCATGCCTTTGCTGATGATTCTACTATTCACTTTTCCTCTGCCCTTTCTTCACAACCTTCATTTGTTACTTGTAATCTGTCTTGTATCACTCTTTCTTCTACTCTTAACTCCAATTTGAAGAGAGTATCTGAGTGAGACACTCAAAATTTAGTTAAATTCAATGCCTCCAAGACACAGTTTCTGGCTATCTCTTTATATTCTTCTCTTCCTGATAACCCTATTGTCTTCGAAACTAACGAAATTTACCCTATTAACTCTATCAACATATTAGGAATCCATATAGCCTCTAACTTGTCTTGGAGGAATTCACTTTCCTCTTTGCAGTTACTTAAAATTTATAAAGGTCTTATTCGTCTCTGCTTAGAATACTGCTCACACATCTGGGGTGCTTCTTCTTATACTTATCTTCTTGATAGGGTTGAATCAAAGGCAGTCAGACTCATTGATGATCCTTCTCTTACTTCTAATCTGGATTCACTCTCTCTTTGCCGTAAGGTATCTTCCCTTTCTCTTTTCTATCACTACTACTTCCATCACTGCTCTGATGAGTTGGTGAGTTGCATCCCTCCCCCACTGCCGAGGCCACGTAACACTCGCCAAGCGGCCTCATCTCACAGGCACTGTGTGGAGATTTGTAGCTAGCGGATTGGCCGGTGCAGCGACTGCTTCTTCCCATCTACCTCCAGACTCTGGAACTCTTTTCCTCCTTCTGTCTTTCCTAATTCTTATGGCCTTTCATCCTTCAAAAAGCAGATCTATCATCATCTCAGAGCCTAGTCCTCCATATCTCTGGGTCCTTTGTATTTTGACTGTTTTTTCTTTCTGTAGTTTTCTTTTGCGTGACATTACCTAATATCTGCCTTGTCCTTAACCTTTTTCTTTTCCTTTGTCTTGGTATTTTCTCGTGCCCGAGCCTTTATTGATGAGGGCACTTTCTGCCTGTCCCGATGTCACACTCTTAACAAAAAAGAATGTGTGTATATATATATATATATATATATATATATATATATATATATATATATATATATATATATATATATAAATGATCCAGAGCATATTGCTTTAAGTAATTTAGCCATTTTATAATGATATCAGTGCCGTTGTTGTGTACGTTGTTCATAGCAACAGCTGCATCGGAAGTTCGTAATCTGGTTCTCACGTTTAGTTTACCGCTACCATTTTGTCACACTCCCCTTTTAATGGTCACTTACTGACTTCATGCAGTCTATTTATAGGTCCAGAAATGACGGCATTCCTTTGTTTGGTAATGTAGAACGTTCCTGTCACTGAGAGAGAGAGGTGTGTGTGTGTGTGTATGTATGAATTAAACCATGCTGTACATATCTTTTTTATGACTGTGACACCGGAACAAGCAAGAAAATTACTCTCATCAGGCCCGGGCACAAAGAAAGCAGTACATACATACATGTACACATGGTCTCATTCCTCACTGCTATGGGGGGTGACCGAGCCAAGAAACATACATTCACCACGATCCACACAGCTCAACCACTCCTCTTAGCTCCTTTGGGATAAAGGGTTCCCACATTCCCCCCTTCCACCCTGCTTGGGTCACCCACAAGGTAGGCGGGTGAGGATATTCTACAATGAGGCCCAACAGCCTCAGCTGGTTTTCCCCCACAGCTTCATCACATGGCATCTCCCCTCACACCCATCCATCACAGTTCACTGAGCTAGCAGGTGCGAGAAATCCCTTTGGCCCGTATCATCTACACACAATCTTCCTCCAATCATTCCTATCTCTTGGTCGCACTTCCCTGCTCCAGTGACATTCCACGTGGATTCAATGCTCTTTTCACGCCATCCATCCATATTATTCTAGGTCTCTCTCTGGACCTACACTCTACACTCCACCCTCTCTTCACTATTCGTTCAGTCATTCATCCTTTCCATGTGTCTAAACCAACTCAACATTCTCTGATCTAACCAATCAGACAGCTTCCTTTCAACACTCGTTCTCTGTTTGACAGTCTCATTTCTTACTCTATCTATTCTAGATACACCAATCATACTTCTCAAACACTTCATCTCCATTACATTCAACTTGTTCTTTTCATCCTCCTTTGCATTCCAAGTCTCTGTCCCATAAATGCTATTGGCACAATCACACCTTCATATATCCTTTTATTTACATTCATTCCCAGTTATTTATTTCTCATTACACGTTCCACCCCCCTTACACATTTGCTTGCTTCGTTCACTCTATGACTTATCTCTGCATCCACTCGTCCACTCCTTGATACATGCCACCCAAGATACTTAAAACTCTCATTTTCTTCAAGCAACTCCCCATTCACTCCTACATTCAATCTGCCAACATTAACACTCCTCATACATCTCATGACTTTACTTTTACCAATATTTACTCCCAACTTCCTTATATCACACACCCAAACAAACTCAGTCACCAAATGATTCAGATCATTCTCAGTATTGGCCACCAGTACAGTATAATCTGCAAATAGCAATTGATTTAATTTCCACAACTCCATCCTCACCCACTAGTTCCAAACCACTGTCTAATACTCTTTCATTTACTTCCTTTACCACTCCATCCATATACATATTAAACAACCATGGCAACATTACACAACCTTGCTGTAACTCTACATTCACCTCAAACCAATCAGTCATACTATTCCCAACTCATGCACATGCTCTACAATTCATGTAAAAACTCTTCACCACATTCACCAAACTTCCACTTGTTCCATACAGTCTTAACACATTCCATAACCCCTCTCTATCAACCTAACCATGCACTTTCTCTTAGTCCATAAAAGACCAAAATGTGTCCCTACCTTTCTCCAAGAACTTCTCACACATATTTTTTTAACACAAACACCTGATGCATACATCCTCTTGCTCTCCTGAACTCACACTGTTTGTCCCCAGTCAATCTCTCAATACCTTTCCAAATTCTCTCAATTTACCCTTTTCCATATACTTTACTAACTACACTCAACAAACTAATTCCTCTAAATCTACTTCATTCATGCTTATCTCCTTTCCCTAGAAAAGTGGGACTACACATGCCCTCCTCCAATCAACTGGGACCCTCCCTTTCCTGAAACATACATTCATCAACCTAACCATTCATTCTACTAATGTCTTCCCACCTTTTGACTAACATTCAACATGATACCCATCTATCCTTGCCGCTTTACCTGCTGTCGTTGCTCTCACTGCTAAATGTACCTCTTCTTTTGCTATATCTCATTAATTCTCATCACCTAACACTGGCATTCTGCATTCGTTTCCCACAGCCGCAATCTCTGCCTCTCTATCATTTTCCTCATTTAGCAGTTCCTTGAAATATTCAGCCCATCTCTCTCTCACCTTTATTTCATCTACTAGCAATTACCCATCTGCTCCTTTCACCCTCTCTTTTCTACTAGACTCACCTTTCCTCACTCTTTTTACTTCCTCCCAAAACACTTTCTTATTCCTTTCAAAATTCTCAGATGGACATCTACCCCTCCTTACATCCGCTTCTCTTGTTACCTCCCTCATCACGTGCTTCGCTAACCTCCTCTTTGCACAATACCTTTCATACAACTCTACATTACCTACCTGCAACCATTCATCAAATGCCTGCTTCCTTTCAGCCACTACTGCACTCACCTGCTCATTCCACTATTCATCACCTTACCTCTACTTCCACCAATTAGTCACTTTCCACACACTTCCTCTGTATACTTCATAACTTCCTCCTTGAAACAACCCCAGTCTTTTTCATTGCCTCATCCACATTCTCTTTCACTACATTCCATACATTTTATACACTAGCCTTATACTTACAAATCTTTCTCTTTCTTATACAATTCATCCACTGTATCACCTTTCTTCCTCTCTCGTTTCTCCTCTTTCTCCACTTTTCTCCCACTCTCACTCTACTTTCCACTAAATAATGATCAGATATTCCATCACTAGCTCCTCTCAGTGCATTCACATCTCATACTCTTCCAATCACCCTCCTGTCCACCACAACATAATCCATTCATGCTTTGTCAACTACTCTTCCATAATCAATTCTGACCCATGCTTTCCAATTACACCATCCACTGGCTCATTCCCTACTCTAGCATTCAAATTTTCCATCAACACCACATTCACATTCATTCCCAAGTCTTCCACACACTCGTTCAATTTCATCCAAAATTCTTCTCTTCCGTTCTCACTTCTCTCACTGCCAAGGCCATATGCACTCACAAACCCCCAAACCTCGCATCCCAGCCTCATTTTAGCTACTAGTATTTGAGATGATACTTCCTTCCACTCCACCACACTTATTTAACTCTTCACTTAAAAACAGAGCCACTCCCATTTTTCCTCTTCCTTTCTCAACTCCAGACACCCTACCTACCACACTACCATATGTCACCTCACCATTCCCTTTTATTTTAGTTTTGCTCATAGCAAGTACATCCATCTTTCTCTCCACAAACATACTCCCTATCACCTCCATCTTACTTTTATTTACATCACAGCCTCGCACATTCAGAGACCCAATTACTAGGGTTCTGGCTGATTTCTCCGGCCAGAATACCCCTGCATTTCTTTGCCACTTGTAGGAGAAAAAAGTACAGAGGAGAGTATTCCCAGGCCCCTTGCTTTGCCCCATTTAGTCTACTTTTAGGACATGCAGGGGAACACGGAGGAAGTATTCATAACCTCCTCCCTAAGAGAAAAGGTAGAAGGTTAAGGACAAGGCAGAAATAGGGGAGTGATGCACAATAGGAAAAAGACAGGCTTAAAGAACAATCGACGTACTGAGGACTAGAGATATGGCAGGACTAGGCCCTGAGATGATGAAAGATCCGTTTTTTGAAGGAAACCAGGTTATAAGAATTAGGAAAGACAGAAGGAGGAAGAGAATTCCAAAGTCTGGAGGTAGGATGGGAAGAAGTATTCGCTGTACCGACCAGTCCACGAACTATAAATCTCCACACAGTACTTGTGAGACAAGGCCACTTGGCGAGCATTGTGCGGCCTCAGCAGTGGGGGAGGAATGCAACTCACCAGCTCATCAAAACAGTGATGGAAGTAGTACTGATAGAAAAGATATATACTTTTTGGTGAAGAAGAAGAGAATCCAGGTTAGAAGTAAGAGAGCAAATTACCTTAAGGGCTCTGCATAAAGAAAGAATAAGGGAGGGCATAGGGTTAGAGTGGGGGAAAGATTGAGGAACAGGTGCACTGGAATCTCTTATGGAAGAGTTGGCAGAAAAATGAGAGCCAAAGAGAGCGGCATTATCACTGAGAGAGCTATAGAACCATCAGAACAAATGAGAGGGGAAAGCTTGAATTACAGAAGTTTTTGGAGAGAGAATTTTATCTAAGGATCAAACACATTTATCAGTGGAAGAGGAGTTAAGGTCATCAACTTTGCTTCTTAATAGGAAGATTTAGACCTTCGATTCTGAACAGTAAAGTGATCCCTAGCTGAAACGAAAGCAGAGTGAGTTAACTCAGATGGAGAGGCTTGGTACGACTGGTGTGCCCAATCCCTGACCTGAATAGCCATGGAGCAAGCATATTCATACCAAAGATTAGGAGGAATAAATTTTTCATAGAGGGGGGAATGAAAGCCTCTATTCCCGAGGTTGCGATCTTAGCAACTCTTAAGGTTATCTGATCAGGGTTGCTGTACCAAAAGCAGTAATCATCCCATGGGAAGTCAAAGAGGATATTACGCAAATCTCCACTTTGGGTATGCTCAAAATGCCAAAGGTGGCACTGGATAGGAGGAACTGATGGAGGGAGAGTGAAAATGGAAGAGATTGAGATCACAGAGTGGTCAGATTTCCAAAGAGTAGTTTGAAGGATTAGAAGTAAGAAATAGGTCAAGAGTGTTAGATGCATGTGCCAGTCAATCGGGAACACGAGTAGGATGTTCAATAATCTGCTCCAGATCGTGAGTATGTACATCCAAGTGAGTTTCATGATGACATGAATTTTGAATTGAAGTGGTCTATATTCGTGCATTAAAGACATCAGCTCTTGGCAACTTTCAAATGCTTGAAGATCAGTTATATGCACAATATCGTATTTTAATTAATATATTAGATTTATATTTAGACGATTCTGTGCACATTTCTCTACATAACTATTGTGTTTATTATCTGTCAAGGATGAGGATACTGAGGGAACAACCGAACGAAAAGGGAGGAAGCACTCTTGCCATAGGAAGTCTGCGAGTTGCCTTGCTCCTTTTCATCATCAGCCGGGCTTTTATTCTAACACTGGTCTGTTTCTTGGCACCATCCAGCAGTTTTGCCATGACCATAAGTACTCCAGCGGAATGCAATAATAAAGCCTACTGCATTCTGCCCGATCCTTTTATGTATGGTGACGTTTCCTCACAAAATCCTATAAGTAATGGCTCCTTAACAGGAAGAGCCAAGTTTTGGTTCACTGCAGAGGAGGAAGGTGGTCTCTTGTCTGGACAGTATTTTTGGGTGAGTTACTGAAAAATAATTTCATATTATTTGTTAAGCACCCAAATTTAATCCACATGTGATATCACAAATAATATGGAACAGTATTAGTGTGCTTCAAGATAATAATAATAATAATAATAATAATAATAATAATAATAATAATAATAATAATAATAATAATAATAATAATGATGATAAATACATTTACATGTCTTGGATATAAGTAATAAAAAGTCTTCTGTAGTGAACCTTAATCTGTTGAAGAAAATTCTTTATAAAAAGAAAAGTAAATTGAAATTAGGCAAGTTGATGTTAAGATCAAATACCTGCAGATTTTTGAAATTAATATATCCCTTTAATCAAAAGAAAGGGAATCCGTGGTTCTTGGATTTGAGCCTTAGTATGAACATTTTCACAGTACTGTAGTGATCCCTCCTTAAAGAATTCTTTTCAGTAAATTGAGTTTCACTACAAATTACCTTTTCACCCAAATAGCAATATTTTTTTTTCTAGGCTTGTGATGGTAATAGTTTATTGATTCAGTGTCCAAGTGGTTATTTCATCTCTACCCTCAGAGACTTTTATAACAACAATGACTATCAAATGAATAATGAGCAAATTATAATACTCATCTGTGATATCACTTTTGGAGGTTTTCGAGTTGATGGACAGTCAACAGTCTATCCTAAACATGGCGCTCTGGCGGGTTGTGCGAACAGTAAGTATCAGAGTGCCGCCAGCAAGATCTATTTGGCTTTCATCGTTAAGTGCCTATTTATGGATTGAGTTCTGATGTCAGTAACTAGACTTATTCCAAGTGTAATTGATAAGCTAATTGCACTAAATTAAAATTCTTCTTCTTTAATAATGTAATTGTCTTAGTATTAGGTGTATTTATAATGTTGCATTGTTATTGCTTATATTTTACTGGTCTCAGCACTGTAATTAATTGCAATATTGTAAAGAAAAAAAATTCATATCAAGATTTGAAATGAAAAAAGAAAGTCTGTTAGATTCTGCACCAAAGAAAGTGTGAATTTTCTCTCTTCCCATTCTCAGAGCGACTTTGTCAGAAAAAATTCACTTTAACTGATGATTTGATCTTGTCCGGATATGGCATCAAGGCATTTCACTGGGAAGATCCTCAAAAAGAGCATAATAGCTCGCTTTTCTTGGCTAACCACTCATATTTAATCATGGTAAAGTCAGTTATTCATTTATTGCACTATCCTTAATAGACATTAGTTTGTAACCCAGCTATAAATTATTCAAAAAACTGGGTATCAGTATGTCAGTAATATGAACCATATCTACATTTGAACATAATCAGTAGGCTAGTACAATAGACCAGCTATAAAGTCACTCTATCATTTTTATTTTTATTTATAATTATAGGCATCAGTGAACACCGTCATGACTGCCCAATGTGCTGATACGGGTAAACGTTTCCAGGTACAGTATGGAAATTCTGCTCAAACTGTCACTAGAGTCTGTGAGGGGCGCTATTGGAGTAGTGATTGGTTTCCACATTGTTTTGGAGGTATGTTGACATTCTCTAGACCTTAAGAGATGTGTTGGCTTCATGATCAATTTGCACCTTGTTTTCAAGTAATGTTCACATTCTCTGGAGCTTTTAGGTGGCTGTTCTAAAGTTATTCTCCGTGTCCACCAAGTTTTAAAAGTTTGCATACTCTCGCTAACACTTGTAAGAAAAAAAGTACTCAGGTGATTATCAGTTTCCATGTTAGTTGGAAGAAATTCTTACATTCTCAAACTAATGAAGAAACGCACTAGATTAAACTCTCCCTAGAATCTATGAGGAGATGATCTAGAGTCACTCTAGACATGTAAGGAGATGTACTGGAGATAGTGGAAAAGTTTTCTTTGATTTAAAGGTTTGTTTAAACTCTAGAGCGTATAAGATATACTGAAGTTCTTATCAATATCGTCTCTGTTTTTAAATAGGCTTACATTCTCTAGAGCTGGAAAGTGGATATCCTGTGGATGTTAACAATTTTGAAGGTATATTTTATATTCTCTAGAACTGATGAGGAGATGTTTTAAAGTGATTATCAGTTTCCATCTGGATTTGAACGTAAATTTACACTCTCTAGAGCTTATAAGATAAAGTGATGATCAATTTTTCACCTTGTTTCAAGGTATGTTTACCTTTTCTAGAACTTATGAGATGTCCTGTAGTCGTTCTCTATTTCCACTTTATTTGACAGTGTTTTCACATTCTCTAAATCTTTTGATGAGATGGAGTAATTGCATAATTTTTTACCTTGTACTGAAGAATTTACCATACAGAACTTATAAGGAAATGTACTGACCTAATGACCAGATTTCACCTTGCTCAGAAAGTTTGTTCATATTCTCCAGTGTTTATACTATACTATACTGGCGTGATATACAAATTCTGCCTTTTTAAAAGGCATTTAAAATTTTTTAATGTTTTGGAGGAAATATACTGAAGGCAGCGAGTTCCTCTTTTTAGAAAGTACTTATGCTCTATCTTTATAAGAAGAACAAAAGTAAACTACTCCTCTTACACATAATGTAATTATTTCTGCTTTCCTTCAGTCTGTATTCAAGACAAGTTTATTTGTTTGTATGCGTGTGCTTGTTGTTGTTGATTTTTATGGGTGTATAAGAGAGTGAGATGTCTAATACGTATCAAATCTCAGGTGGGGTTGGTTCAAATCCTTCACACCCTTTTAATCCATCTGGCACTGCAAATAGTAATGGTATGTTTGCTGGAGGACCTGGTCACCCTATTCAACCAACTGGCACTTCAAATAGTACAGGTATGTCTGCTGGAGGACCTGGTCGCCCTCTTCAACCAACTGGTACTACATATGGTAATGCTACTGAAGTATATCCACCCACTCAATATCCAACTGAAACTGCAACTAGTGAGTCTGCTACAGTGAGTTCCTCTACTCAGTCTACAACTGGAATTGTGACTGATGAGTATACTACAGAACATTCAGTCACTCCATATCCAACTGGAACTGTGACTGACCAGTCTGATACAGCACCTACAGTCACACAATATTTAACTGAAACTGTAGCTGGTGAATCTACTACAATACATCCAATCACTCAATATTCAACTGAAACTGCAAATAAGACAATGACACCAGAGGATCTAACAACTAATATTTTGCAAGTTCCTTTTAGTATAATAACACTATCACCTGACAATTCAACTATTCTACTAATGGATAATGTGACAACCAGCATCCCAGAGCAAACATTAACATCTACTACAAATGATATAACATCTGTGACTGCAACTGCAACCGAAGCAACTATAACTACAGCAGAGATCACAATGGAAACTGTAAACATTACAATTTCAGTAGAGGGTTCAGAATCTTCCTCTATGATATCCAGCACTGAATTTGAAACTACCCAAGGTAAGTCAGTCTTTACAACTGTCAGTTCACTAGATCCTTCCAAAGCCCACAACAGTATATATTCAGTCAAGACAGCTCTGCATTTTTACATTATCATATTTTTATATCCTGGATTTACCTGTCATGAATGAAGACAAGTTTTGAATGTTTGTTCATCTTAACAGTCATTGGTCTATTATCTATGTTACTTACTATGATATTGTGGATCATATTTGCATATATTATAAAGTAGTTTTATATATCTAGAGCCTTTGCCTAGAAAGAAAAATATTGCTAACAAAAGAAAAGTAGACTTTGACCACGCATGAAATAAGTTACAATATACTAATGAAGTGTTTTTGTTTCAGCTAAAGGGTATTTTGTCATCATAATCCTCATTATGAACATCATTACATTGTTGTTTCATATTTTTTTAATTGCTCAAAGCATTTCCTTACTAGTCAATAGCTTCCTCTCTCATTATCATCATTATCTGCACCTCCACTTGAAAGCTTCATCTGTATTATCATTTCTTTGTTTCTGTTACTCCATCTCTAGCCTTGGGATGAATGAACACACTAAGTTACAGAATGTTTTTCAGTTATAATTAGTGATAAATTTGTATGTGGTTTCTATCCTCTGGCAGTCCACAGTAAAAAGAAAAAAAAATGTGGCAATAGGGCTCATTAGCAGGGGTTCAAGAGTAAGGAGGCCCTAATGCCATATGTCCTGTACGACATTTAAAAGGAGAAAAATTCCTGCTGCATCATTGTTAAATTGTCCATGAACAATTTCTGTATTACTATATCAAGTAGCTGAGGTATGTGTGGATCGTGTTTCTTGACTCGACCACCCCCATTACAAGGAGGATGAAGCCATGTATATGTGTGTTTAATAAAAACCAAATAATAATTATTATAACTTGAGATACTAAGAGTAGGAAAATCTTAGCCTCACACAGCGAAGTGGGATATATGTAAATAAATAAAGACAATAATATAAGATCGTGTTATTTTCATAGAGATTCTTTGCAAATAAAACTAAATATATTTACCATACATATAATTGCTGTTCTTGTTTCAAACCACTAGAAACGTTGCTGAGAATAATCCAACAATTGCAAAAGTAATTCACGTTTCATTTTCGATAAAGCAAACTGACAAAAGTTTTTTTTATTTCTGGGAAATATGAAACTAGTAAAGAAGCTACAATATTTCATTTATATAATCCAGCGGCCAAACTATATGTAAAGTACGACTTCATTTTCAACCAACGAAGTTAAGCACCAGCACACCGCAAAGCTGAAAAAATGGGAGTAAAATAAAAAAAAATAAAAATCTAACTGTTATTATTTTGGACAGATATGTGTATATATAAAAATGCTTGAATTATGAAATGACAGTGTAACATAGATAAGGTTACTCAAAAACCTAAATGAGGTTTTAGTATCATTCAACATCAGTTTGAAGAAGGTATTTAGAGAAGGGACGTCTCATGAAAAAGTTCAGTTCCAAATCGCCTTCATTTTCCTACTTTTATGTTTAAATAAAGGCCCGATTTCTTAAACAGTGTAAACCTAGCATACCATATTGTTAGTTAGCTCGACACACACAAATGGATTTCATAAACACATCTGACGCGGTTCTGTGTATGGCTAGGATCACCCCATGGGGGGACCCTCCCATGGGAGGATCCTAGCCTTACACAGAACCGGGTCAGACGCATTTATGAAATCCATTTGTTTGTGTCGAGCTAACTAACAATATGGTATCCTAGGTTTACACTGCTTAAGAAATCGGACCAAAGCCTCAGAAAGAAAATTATCCAATGTGATCCACAGTCAGTGTTTGTGATCCATGACATAAACCTGCGAAGTATCTTTTTGAATATTGTCATCCTTGCTGGATACTATTTCCAGGTCTCACTTTAAAAGTTCAGTTGACATTTAGAAAACTCAAATGCAGCATCTTTTAGTACCTTTGTTTAATTAGTAGATTTTGATTAGAATATATATATATCTTCTATTCTTGATTATCACAATAGGGTATATGCCAATTATGATTTATATTTACTCTCACTACAGTTAATTGTTGTGAAGTGAATGTTAGTTCATTTATAACTGCGACAATTATAAGCAAATATTTGTAAGACAATATGTTATTTTCCCTCCCCACTCCTTCGAGTCTACTATTTAGTTAACTGGTTTTGGTATGTTGATGATACCCAAATGTTAAGCTACTGATGTTAAGCTACTGATGTTAAGCAACGACCTTCAAAATCAAATAGATAAGTATGTGTCCCCTAGTAGTTTACTCTTGAAACAGAGAAATGAACATATTCTAGCCTCTTTGGAAATATAAATTCACAGAGAGCCTTTCAGATGTAAATTCGGTATTAATAGAAAATCGGCAGATAACCTCTTTCACTTTCACTTATATCGTATCTTTACATTAATAAAAAAAAAATCTAAATTTTCTTCCATGTCACTCAGAGTATTATTCTTTGCCATTCCCAAATTCATACATCAGTAATTTTTACCTATTAGGATAACAACTTGCAAGAATCTGTGTCATCCACCTCATATATTGGAACTTTACAAAGCCCTAAAACCAATAAGTATTAATAATAATGTAGATAAGGAACTCCCTTTGAATTCCCTTTGCTTGCCATATTTTTTCTGGTTTTAAATATTAGATCGCTGCCTAAAGCATTCGATGTCAAGGTCATCTTTTCTTACAGTATCACACTTACGAATATATTGATAAAAAAAAAATCCCCCGGCAGAATATCAACGTAGTATAAAAGATAATTTGAGGAGATTGCAAATCATTTCATACTGGCCAAACCATAATGAGATAGTGATAATATTAAATCAATATAAATATTTATATAATACAGGGCAGAATTCAAGTGCCTCGTTTATTTATAAAGTAATAAGCCTTACAAGATTAATAGGGCTGCAAGAAGTGCAGTGGCTAATTATAAAATTATTACCTCTAAAAATCGATGATAATGATGAGGATAGTGATACAATATGTCATACAGGGATAGGTATGGGTCTTGATAAACCCGTAGGTGCTTTCTACTTGTAATAGGCTTGATGCAGAAAGTAGTACAGGTTTGTTTTTCCAAAGTTAATCTAAAGGTACTGTCCGATTTGTCTCAGATGTTGAGGGCATTAGATAATTTGGATCATTTTTGAGTAGTATTTCTGTGGAGTGGTGACTTTTGCCTTGCTATAAGTGCAGTCTAGCTATGATTTCCATGTGCTAAAGCAGAGTGGATATGGGTGCATGCTGTTCGGTTCTTAGGCTGCTTTTGTTGCCACTCTATCTTGAAGGCAGGTACTGCTTGATGGTCTATTAAAAAACATCCATGTAATTCAATTCAGCTTTCATTATGTTAAAAGTTGCTTGGATAGCGTTTGGATAATTGCTAGGAAGTGAATAGGACGTCACATCTTAGGATATAGTGTTGAAAGAGTTTCCTCTTGATATCATGCACATCATCTAATGGTGTTATCGAGGAATTCCTAGTTGTTGTGTAACAGGTGTGAGAAATGGATCCTGGAGAAGTGTTGTTGTTATTTTAATAGGCATCATCCATATGGCCTAGTAACTTTCCTTTGATCTGCCTTAGGCTTGGAGGCGGAGCTATTTGGACCTCTTCATGATATGTAACTTCTTTTGTTGCATAGTCAATATTTTCATTCCCTATGAAGCCGACATCGCTGAGGATTCAAGCTCAAACAGTGGACTTTCTCAGTTTAGAAGCTGCATTGAAATGATGGAGAATCTCAGTTGTTACTCCTTTATTTCCCTATTGAAGATGTTTTGTAGGGTTTGCAGGGCTGACTCCGAGTCTGAAATAAAGAAATCATGTTCTGCTGGGTGGCGAGTTTTGTTTGAAATGACCACCAGTTTTGCCTTGAGTTACAAGCATGAGTCTGATAGCCTTCAGGATTCTATAAGTTCCCTGAAGTTTCATGACCTGTTTCACTGAGCTATCTGTATAAATTACAAGCGATTCAGTTGTTGATTTTGTCTGGAGAGCTACTACTGAGACAGTTGGGTTGAGTAAATTCTATGGGATGTTTGGAGGATCGATCATTATTTTCACTGGGCTGGTGCTCCTTGGTAGAATATATTTTTACTCAATATGAGATAAGTTCAGCAACTTAGTTTTATGTCTTCCACTATATCAAAAGTTTGCAGTTCGGTGCATGCTTTGGTCAACTAGGTTTTCCTTGGTTGGACAGGATTTAGGTTCAGGATTACCTTGTAGCTCTTGCTGGCAATCCAGGAAAGGGCAGAGGATAAAGTCTTTGTAGAGATCTGTGAACGATGGAAAGGAGATTAGTCTCATTGAGTAAGCATTCAATTTTTGTCCATTGAGGTACTCCCAAGGTGATTTTCTTAGCATTAGACTAAATTATTTCTATCTTTATATATTGTATCTCTAATAACCACAAACTAGGAGTTGCATATTCCTCATGGCCTCTTATGGACCGAATACAGACGAAATTGTGGTGATTGAAATTTGCACCTTCGGTAAAGCCTGTGAAGCTTGTGAGATTGATTTATGCGTTTGCACCTGTCAATGAGGTATGAGATTTTAAAACCAAAAGTCGAAACACTGTCTATGTAGACACCCAGTTACTGGTAGCTACTGACCCATCCCAAAGGGGTCTTTATTGATGACCAGATTAGTATCAGACACAGTAGTCATGTGGCTAGCACTTTGGTTTTATTTAAGTTAGTTTTGAGCCTGATCTTTCAGAAACTATGAATCTTGGTAAAGTCATCCCATAATTGAAAAGCTGTGTTCTGGGCAGGAGATACATCTCTATGGCTATCTCCATCAAGAAGTTAAATAGGAAGGTACTGAGGATGCCTCCATCAGGTGTACTGTATTCTTAAGATTTGTGGGTGGGGTAATCCCCATACAGTATGAATCGAGGATGTCATTCTTGGAAACCGAGCTTGAACCAGGAGGGGAGTTTGTCTTTGACTTATTTGTCAACAGAACTTGAGAGAATGGCAGGCCAAAGGTTGGCTTTAAAGCCTTCTACAGATCAATTAAGACAATTATTGCCTGATATTAGTCCAGGAATGATAGAAGCTATATTATGCATTTCATGGTGCCAAGTCCAGATTGATAAGAGAGCAGCTTGCTATTAGAGGGAGGCCAAGTTCACTGGAGTCTGCTAAAGGTTAGTCAGTTGACCTGACCCTTTAGGTCCAGGTGACTATTATTGTGGAGAGCAGAATCTGTTCTCCCTGAGAGCCAAGATTTCGAAACTTCATGCCAGTGATAATGTCTAAACCAGGGACAGTATTTTTGAAACTATAGCTAGTTCATCTTAATTCATTTAGAATAAAGAAAGTATCAGTGCATTCTTGCTTATTGTAGGATTCTTTTAATTTGCCCCTTTTTCTGATGTCGAGTCATTAAAGTGCTTTTCTTATGGTGATGGGGATTGCTCATAGTCGGTTCTTTCAACGAAATTGATGGAGAGCTTCATACATTTCTACATGGAGTGCTGTAGGGAATGGTCTTGAGCATCAGCTCTTGGCGAAGTAGTTGATTTGACTCAACATTTGGCTCACATTTGATATCACATTTAGGGTGGAGTATTATTTTAACCATTTCTTTATTATTTCATTAATCTTGGATAGAACATATTCTTTGACGACTTGTAGGACTTGGTAAAATCTGTCAGTAAAGCATATCGTGATTTTTTCTGGTGACATTCAGTGTTGGGTTGTAAACTGCATAATATTCAGTAATATGCCTCTCAAAGCCAGTCTGCTTGGGCATCTCGAAGTTTCATCAAGGTAGAGAAGTTGGTAACTTGTGGAGGTTTTGGGATTTTCAGTCGGAGGTGAATCCCATTATGGTCACTGGTAATGATTGTGTGCACCTACTATGTAGAGTCCTGCTTCTGGGAGGTGGGGATAACTGTGATGTTCAATATGCCACCCCTGGTGTGGGTTGGTACGCTGTTGTTGAGAAGTTAGGTGTCCTTACATTCTTCCTGTAGATACACTGTGTACCATCTTGTTCTACACATGTAGTTATAGACAGGGACAGAAGTAGACTTGGGCCCCTGGATACACAACAGTCACACGAACAAAATATTAAATGTTGATAATCAAAACATATATATTATGATGCAAGTGTTCAACACAAACATTTGCAAAATTTGTTTGCACACAATTGATTTATAATTTGTTGAAGTCACTGATTTTCAGGCATTTGTTTTTATACACACCAGTGAAAAGCAATTCAATTATTACCGTCACATTTTGCTAAAAAGCTAATTTTTAAAGGTTTTAGTCTTGAAAATTAATGCACTTCTTAACAGTTGGTTCTTGTCAAGTATTGGATGAGTCTGAGTGCAATTTAAATACTGGGAAAGACAGTTTAAGATTGCCCAACAATATACTGTACCATACAGGGAGAGTTTCACAAGTTTCATATAAAACACTCCAATTCTTGACAGCGGCAGTTCGTGTATAGGCACTACGAAACTGCAGCACCCCCCCCCCCCTCTATTATCACTCGATATTATCGATAACATTCAATATACTGAGACAGTTTTTCTTTCATTCTTTCTTTATACTTGTACATTATATAATCCTTGATATTAATGTCAGTAGCCATCCCCTGCTCATTTTTTTTATCAGGATTGTATCAAATTTATGTATAAATTTACTTTTTATATGTTTGCTTCGTTTTACACAATATTGAAAAAAATAGCTTAAAATCTTCTGAAGCAGCAACCCCACTAATTTTAGCTACGAGTCGCCACTGATTCTTAAAATATTAGCATTTCTTTGAAAGCATATCATAAACAAGATATCTGTGATAAACATTTGCCATTTATTAACACCCTGTCTTTAGATCTGCAGGACCAATTGTCTTCCATTCATTGGAGAAAGAAATCGTTTTTCCAATACATGAATGCCTCTGCATCTTTTACCTGTTCAGAGAGAAAAGAGTTATGAACAGGAAGGAGTGCTTCCACAATGAACTTTACACTCTTAATGAAAACTACCTCTTCTTCTGATCTTTCATATCTAGTAAGATTAGCACTTCACTTTCGGTCTAGTATTTTCTCCTCACTATTATCTGATTCTAGACACATACTCCTGACCATTTTGTATTCACCAATTTTATATTTAATTACTAAAAATTTAAATATTCAGACACTCAAGAAGATTTTTGACAACAAGCAAATTCATATTCTTTGACTGCAGTACCTTACTTGGTTCGTTCACACTTTCAGTGATGTCATCCACGAGAAATGTCTGATAGATCGCTACTCTTACTCCCACCAAGTTCAGACTGTGTCCACCACAGGGGATTTCGAAGGCAAACTCATTTCGGTGCTTGCAATCCAAAATAGCATCCACTTCTTTTTGAGGCATTATAATGGGATTGGCCGAGGCAGTTTGATCATAGAAATTTATTCTCTGTTAGGAACTCCACAAGATTGTCTTCAAGACCCTTTGCTCCTTGAGGAAAGTTGAGGATATACTCAACACAGTGTTCCACAGGCTCAAATCCTTGAAGGTGATGGACAGTAAATATCAACTGATCAACTGATCAGAGGTTAATTCATGCGTTTTTGAATGATACTTGGAGTCTTGATTATTCTTCAGGAATAGTATGGAAAGCATGCTGTCCAATTAATTCATTATATACCCCTCAAATGTTTGCAAACAAATAAGAAGGGCTTCCCTCTCTAGGGCTTCCATGCAATTTGAGATGTTTTCCGAAAAGCAAGATTCACCCAATAGCTGTAAAATACCCATATATTTTCAATTTTGTTACCCAATATGGTTTTCTCTACAATACGGAAGTCCCCCGCAGGCAAGGAAGCAAATAACAAAATCACCTGTGTCAAAACTTTTTGCCAATTCTCCTGCTCTGATCAATGCTGCTCAAATAAAAAGGACTATTTTTCCAATTTCCTCATGCCAAATAAAATAAGCCCTTAAGGACTTGCGATGCTCTTTTTCATTTTCATGTTCCAGAAAGCACTGTAGTTAGTGCTTAAAGTCACTGAATTATACTTTACTAAGGAGAAGTTCAATCTTAGACGATATGTGATATACAAAGCAATACAAATAATCTTAGGATTGGTGAAGTGAGTTGTCATTCACTTTTGACAGACTTTCCACTCTGTAGCTTATGTATGAACACATTCACTGATAAATACCTTAATTTAGACTCTTCACCTGTAGCTCCTTTGCACACTCTTCATGAGTATGAAAGCCTGCTATCGTGATCCTTATATGATGAATCCATTAATCCACTGCGTTAGTATCATTAATGTTCCATCGCCTCGGATGTGGTTCTTGAACTGGAACTCTTTTAGTGATAGAAATTTGGGTATTTCCTCTTGTTAAATACCTCCAGCAGCAAATGAGGTAATGATAGCATTGGCATTTCAGTTGGAACTGGATGACTGAATGCAGGAGTGGAGGTATATATCAGTACTATATCTGAAGGAACAGTCAGTGCTAGTGACTGACAACGTTGTGCCTTGGTTAAAACAAGAACTTCTCCTTTGCAGCCTTTTTCTTCTTTTGAGCTCCACTTAAAGCATATTTCATTTATGCTCAAAAGGTTATTCACCTGTAGAATGAGTCACTTAAAGCAAAATCCCAATAAAGCCAAAACACGTCATTTTTTTCTAACACCGACTGAGGTACTGCAATAGATAAAATTCTGCATATCATATCACAACTGGTACTTTCAAGTACTTGCCTTTCGTTCTTATGCCAGCCTATTACAGCTGCCCGTAGGATTTTTAAGTCATAGCCCATTATGTAGTAATGGGAATGACTGCCAAACTGTATCAAAATTAGTCATCATAATACTGGGAAATATTAAGTCCGAATCACTGACTGCG
>JAXCGZ010003872.1:50000-57500 GCA_037179515.1 Halocaridina rubra
TAGTTTTTAAACTCTTTTTTATTAGATGCAGAGCATATCGGCAGACATATGGCACCCCTATGCCCGTGTCAGAGATCTGCTTGCTATTAGGTCAACATATGACCAGCCATATTTATTTAATGTCTTCATGATGCCTGCTAAGATAGCATGGGTTATGAGACCGCTGATATCTCTAATGCCCTGCTGGCTAGTACAGTGGTAACGCGCTGGCTTCGCATTCACGAGGTCGAAAGATCGGTCCCCGTCCAAGACCGAGAGTTTAAGCTGTTTACTGGCAGGAACTGCTGTGGGTGGACATCACAGTGGGGGGTTGGGGCTTGTCCTGGCTGACGAATACCCATTGTAAAATGGAAATAAAGTTTAAATTTAAAAAAAAAAAAAATTCCATAACCTCGCCATTGGCATAGTGATCTTTCTTTTTCTCTATGGAATGAGGTGGATTCGAACTCGGGTCCATTGGTATGCCAGCTAAGTCTTTAACCCATTGAGCCACGAAATTATGTAGTGAGTGAAATCTTTTTATGAATTATTTATGTCTCGTACGTGTTTTGAGTAGGATATATCAAAAAGCGTTTGTGAGAGTAGTTTGTTTATCCCTGTCATAAGGTCATCCCCATTAGATATAGATAAATAAACAGATATACAAAAAGAGTAAACAAATAGATGCAGAACTGTAAATTAATCTTGTATATTCTTAATAACTAATGAGGGAATTGTTTCCACTAGCAGTCCGAATTTCTTCTGTGCATAACTCAATCATGCATTTCAGTTGAGAGATGTTGAAACATTATTCAAACCAGATTTCTAGTTCTGAAAGCAAGTTATAAGAACTTCAGTTTATTATATTTAAAAAGATGATGGTATTTCCATTTTTATTTCATTCTATTGTTGCTACTATGATTATTATTATTATTATTATTTTCATAGTCATTATGATTAGCATTATTATTACTGATCTGTCACATGGCTGATAAACGCGTGGGTCGGCCACGTGAGAACAGCTATTTGGTCCATGGCCTATATCCCAAAAGAAAACTAGGGCCGGCCGATTAAAAAACTCCAGCCAAAGGACCAGGAGTAGCAGCTTCTATGTCGCGTGTCTACTATCCAGAGCTACATTTCAGAAGAGGAGGCCAACAAACTCAGAAGACGAGTAGCGAAAGAGGCCACAGTACCCTAATAAAACCTGTCCCTCCTGGAACTAGAACTTGGGAGAGTCTCCGGTCATCCAACACTACACACACAACAACATTTCTTTGCTACGTAGGTAAATGATTCTCCGATGGTCATTTCCTAGAGGGAGCAACCCGGGACCCAATTACTAACAAATGTTTCCAACATGTTCCAGACATTTCTGGCCAAGAGACCTGTGCCTCAATGGAAAAATCTCTGTCTATGCATTTTCCAAAAGGGATATACATATTAATACCTCTTGGGACCTTGTGTAGCTAATACATTTCTCTCTGATGCAAAATATCCCAGAATGTATTAACATGGGGGTTCGAAGTCGAGCTGCAAGCTACAAAGCCGTGCTGCCTTAAACGGCCAAGCCTCAATACCAAATTAAAATCTGCATATCATAGTACAGCCAGTACATGCACACATTTATCCTTTTGTTCTATATATCAAATTGTTACAGTTGTATATAAAGCTTAAGTATATATATATTCACAATGAAACCGTGATGCTCAACAATACTATTATCCATGATATATTGCTTTTTTAACATCAGAGGACTCAAAGCACTTCTAGCCAACACACTATTGGTTCAGTTTTCTGTAACTCATGCAGAAACTGAACCCATTTCACCTATGCAACACTTGCTAATATGAGCATTACATAAACATTTGGATCTGCTAACAGTGATCTTTACACCCCTTTCAAATGCATCTCCTACTTCATCAACACCCTGTTCCCCCAGTGTGCTCATCCTTCCAACACCATCAACATCCTCATCACCTCACCCCTCACCTCAACCACATGACGACCTTCTACTATTACCTTTCCCCCATCTGCACCCCTGCCCACTTTCCCTCCCAATCCTCAAGCAGCAGCAACTAACACATACCGCATACACGACATCAACACTACAGTAGAGCATAGATGGCCTTTAAAAGAAAATAAAAGAAAAACTTACACTCTTAACCAAACAACGCAATACACAAACAAATATATGCACAAGCAAATAACACACTCACATTTCATAACTTCACCACCATAGACAAGACTGGATTGATGGTAGCAGCGATGGGCTAGTCAACCAGGCACACAAGTCCATTAAATTAGTTGAACACATCAGGCATAATAATCACAAATACATACATTCCCCTCAAACATCCCCTACATAACAGAACAAATTCACCCAACAATTACAATACGTCACCAATACTCCAACATCATCAAGGTTTGTTGACAACCCTGACATGGACAGATTTGGGTAATACATCACCAAACAGAAAATCTCTTTATCCTTAATATCATTCGTCACTGCTAAGTGTGTTTTGGACTTATATAAGACTGGCTAGGACAATTTGATGTAAAATTATCCTTCAGTGACTATGATTTTATTTCTTCTATTCCTACATGTACATCGAATATTTTAGCATAAACATCCCCACATTACTAAACAACTTCGCCACACAGTTGCAATACATCACCAATATTCCAAGCATCATCATGGTTTGTTGACAACCAAGAAAGAGGGTTTGGTAATACAAAGCCAGACAGAAAACCTCTTCATCTTTAATATCATTCGTCATACTTCAGAGCCTTTTGGACTTAAAAAAGACTGGCCAGGACAGGTAGATGTTAAGTTATCCTTCAGTGACTTTTTTTTTCCTATGCCTATATCAACATCTAATATTCTGGAATATTTGTCTCACAACACTTAATATACTTTCACATCTGACAAGTCACAACACACCTTATCTCCGTTTCTTTTTGCTTTCTTCCGATCATTATTGTAGATCCTCATTAATTTGAATATCCTTCCAGCCTGCTTTTTTATTGTTCATCATTTTCTTTTCTGTTTTGTTCTTAAGATGATTCCTTTCTTAATTGTTTTATTGGTTCCCGGACCCGATGAGGACAGCATTTTTTTATCCCTGTGTCACTCACAAACACAAAAAAGAAACACATATTACTCATCAAGCCCACACCCTACCATTGTCTCCGAATCTTACCCCCATGATATCATGGAGGATGGTCAAAACTCTAGCTTTGACCAATTTCCCATCACCACAGCCACTAAAGCAAGAACCACCATAGCTTGCCACAGACATACATACACCAATTAGAAAAGAGCCAACTGGGAAGCTTTCACAGTTGAAACAAAACAACACTTTGAAACTCTAAAGAGTACTCTCAACACAATCATAAATGATGCTGTACATCCTTTTAACACAATAAATTAAAAGGCTGAGTTAACAGAAAAAGACAAACTCAATTCACATCTGAAATTCAAAACCTCATTAAAACACATGATGTGTTAAACCATTCCCGAACATCCCACACACAGGACACTGCAAATCATTTACAGGCACAAATCAAAAACAAAATACTAGAAAAACATGTATTAAACTGTAATAATCACCTGCAAACATTTGACAACAAAACAAGCATCGATAAACTCTACAAATGACCAAACAGCATTACTCATTCTAACAGTAACAAAGCAAAATCATATGCTGCCATCACAACCACCGACTCTATACCCTCAAGCAACCACCAGGTAAATACCCTCATCAGCCATTTCTTTTATGTCAGTCATCTTCGTCCCCACCATGACTAATGACATGTCATCAGATGTATGAGAAAGCTACTCACAGACCCAGACAATGCATCTATCACCAACCACCAGATGAAGCACACTATCAACATTATTAAGCACTCATCTGCCTCTGGCCGTGACAATATAAGCAACATACACCTTAGATACATGAGACCACGAGACATATAAGCACTCACAAACATCAAATTATAGTGACTTGCACAATGCAGTGCCTAACACCTGGAAACATGGTGTCATAATTTCAATTCTCAAACTCAAAAAAGAAAACCCATCCTACCCTCTTCACATCGTTCCATTACATTACTCTGCACTTCCACCAAAATTACTGAACTACTAATACTGCAACATATTACACCTCACATTCCATTAGCCCCACCACAGCATGGTTTCAGACCAATACACTCCACAAAGGCTCTTCTTACAGACCTGACACAAGTATTACACAGTTACACACACACAAAAATGACTGGCCAACTGCCTTTTAGGCAGGTAACATTAGCCGACCAGCCATCAAGAATGAAAAATTTCATAAATATAATTCTTCAAGGGTCTATCTTGTCATGTACACTCTTTTACATATACATGCACGATCCACCAACACCACACTCGCCCCTGGTACACATTGTTTCCAACACAGACAACATAGCACTCACAAGTACACATAGATATTCGAACACAGTTGCAGATCTCCTCCACCCCACCTCAACACACTACACGAATGGTTCACCACAAATCTGCCCAAGGCAAATCCTCAAACGGAACTGCAGAACACCACTACATTCCACACCTCACCCTAAGCAACATCCCCTTGGCGCACAAAAACACACATATGCACACACACACACACCTAAAATCCTTGATATAACATGCTATACATCAATACCATTTAAACATCAAAAACAAACTACCTTCATTTCTCCATGACCCCAGGTCACTTTCCCATACACTATAAAGAAACCACTGCAACAGTATACAAACAGTATATGTACTCAGTGATGGAATATGCAAGCCCTACTTTGGCTTCTAATCTCATTAGATTTAACCACAATACCATACAGACTATTCATAGCAAAACTCTGAAAACAATCGGTCTGTACAGCTACTAAACAACAGATCACTTATACCAGGAAACCAGTGTCTTTAAAGTCGAAGACCATCTTGATATGAAAAGTACATAAATACTCACTGCATTCTCCATTAACCATCTTTACCCACTTCACTACATCGCAAATCACCTAGACACACCAGTGAACTTTAAAGCAACACTTAGCTTACAATATTACCATTTCTTCCACGTTGCCCACATTAAACCAGCCTATTGCAAGTATATCCATAACCAATTATATCACCTTTCTTTCCAGTCACTTATTGACAACACAGCTGCTTGCACAACCTCCCAACATACATTGATTCAAATCCTCTTTTTACTATGAAAACAGAGTCTATCTGGCCAAGCTGCAATGTGGGCACCACCCAGCCCTTTGCTATCAGAAGAGGCTGGACGACTAACAATTATGCCTTTCCAGGATGTAACACATCACCTCATGCAATCAAACACAGTATGGAAGAAAGCAAACACACAACCACATTCGCCAACTACACAATATACACTCCCTGAGAGCTCTGTTGGAAAGCTCGGTCTTGTCAGTGGCCTTCATTGGGTTCTGGGGTTAATTGAACAGGTAGCTGAGGAAAAGCTAAGGGCAGCAACCCCCGCCAAAGAGCACAGAGCGCTCCCACCAAAAGAGTCATAGGCATTGAGTAAGTCTGTCCTAGGTTTACCAGGAGTTCACACAGTTGTGGGCCTGCCCTATTGTCTCACATACATGACTCCATCGTAATAATTAAGTTACCCACCATGTCACTGCCTTTATCTCAACTAAGTCCTTCCTAATGTTTGAATGGCCAACCTGTAATGCATGTGTCTACGTGGCACATTGCATGGTTTAAAGTGGCCCATCACACTCCAATTATAGTAATATAACTCCAGCCTATTCCCACAGAAATAATTGATTATCATTGTTTCGTAGAATATATTATAACAAAATTCAATTAACATATAACTTGAAATGACTTTTATTGAAAATTAGTCTAAATCTTGGGATTATATGTAGTGATATCATTTTATTAGTAAACATCTTTTAGCGAATTTTGTACATAAGTTGTTCCATAAGCAAACACATCCTAAACGTGTTTCTACTTGTTTGAGCCAAAAGTGGCTGCAGTCTACTTTCTTGTTGCTTATGAGTAACATTCACCAGGGTGGAAATTGTTGTGCATCGCTTTTTCTTAGCAGTTGAAGTTTTGTCTTTTCGAAATTTAAAACTTATATCAGCTGTCTGTTGTCCATCAACTTCATAAAGAAAATGACAGAAAGAAAATCAGAAAATGCACTTAATCACCAATTTCATGAACAGTGGAAAGTGAGTTTTTATATATTGCAAGTCTGTCAGGAAAGCCAATGTGAAGTATATATGAAAAATATTTTCTAAGATAATAAGAGGTATGATCTTAATAGAGCACACCATTAGGCTGCAATAGATGAAAACTTTAGTTAGTACCTAAATCTGATTTATGAAAAGAGTTATGAAGGATAATATCAATGATTCAGTTTTACGTCTCGGACTCCCTTTTCTACTAAGGGCTAGGACGGTTGCTCTCTTGCGAAGGACTTGTTTTGGCAAATGTAATCGTTACCCTGAGTGTATGCCCTTACTAACCTCAGTCCTTGACGGGGCATGAACCCTCGACCTGCCGACACAGAGTCACGGACGCTACCATTTAGCCACGGAGACTACAAGAAGGATAATATCAATATAGGGCTAAATGTACTTGTTAAAAGAAGTTGTGAAAGTGTAACGATCAAGAATGCGTCCTTTGAATTTTTATTTGCATTGGCTAAAAAACTGAAACCCTTTTCTGATGGAGAAGAAATTATAAAGCCTTCCATTCAGATATTTGCATGATGTCTCAATAATAATTATTAGTTGAATGTAAAACAGAAAAAAAAATCGCTCTCTCAAAGTAAATAATTACAGGACGCACCGACGAACTATCGCATGCTGTGTCTGAGCAATTGAAAGATCTTGATCGTGCTTGTACTTTCTTTTCTATAGTTTTGGTCGAATCTACTGACATCTGTGATATGTGATGTATCTGTTTTAAGTATTTGTATAAGGAAATAGTTATAATTTTAACGTATAAGAACTTCTTAGTTTTGATTCATTTCATGGAGAGACAAGAGGATCAGACATATTTGAAAAAGTCAAGTCGTGTCTTGAAAGTCTGTATATAAATTCTAGAAAACATGCCAATGTTTGTACTGACAGACCACCGTCAGTGATATATTATAGGTAAAACAGCAGGGACTAAAGCTTTGCTAGAAAACTTTTGTGATCATTCTGTACTAAAATATCACTGCATTATACAACAAGAGTCACTCTGTAGATAAACTTAAATTTGCAATAGGTTATGATACCAACTGTAAAGTACGTGAATAAAATTGGAGCAAAAGCATGAGGCAGATGGGAATTTAGAAAAAAAAATTGTGAGTTCTTGGATCAAAAATATGACGGCCTCGTTTTTCACTGTGAGGTGCGCTGGTTCTCCAAAAGAATAGGCTCTCAGTAGATTAAGGGAACTGACAATATAGCCTTCATAATCTTCTAGAAGAAAAGAACGAGCTGTTTGAGATGAAAGCGGCTTCGTTT